>JANJXV010000861.1:0-301642 GCA_024803745.1 Megascapheus bottae | reverse complement strand
TATGATTTCACATATCCCCATATTATGACTTCACACACCTCCATCTATGACTTCACACACCTCCATTATGAGTTCACACACCTCCATTCTGTGACCTTCACACACCTCCATTCTATGACTTCACAAACTTCCATTGTGATGTCACACACCTCCATTCTATGAGTTCACACACCTCCATTCTATGACTTCACACACCTAATTTCTATGACTTCACCCAGCTCCATTCTATGACTTCACCCCTCCATTCTGTCTTCACACACCTCCATTCTTTGACTTCACACACCTCCATTCTATGACTTCACAAACTTCCACTGTGACGTCACAGACCTCCATTCTATGTGTTCACACACCTCCATTCTATGACTTCACTCACCTCCATTCTATGACTTCACACACCTCCTTTCTGAGTTGACACACCTCCATTCTATGACTTCACACACCTCCAATCTGAATTCACACACCTCCATTCTATGACTTCACCCACCTCCATTCTATGACTTCACACACTCCATTCTCCGACTTCACACCCCTCTAATTTGATTTCTCATACCTCCATTCTATGACTTCAAAAACCTCCCTTCGGTGACTTCACAATACTCCATTCTATGACTTCACACACCTCCATTCTATGACTTCACAGACCTCGAATCTGTGACTTCACTCACCTCCACTCTATGACTTCACACTTCTCCATTCTATGACTTCCCACACCTAAGTTCTATGACTTCACCCACCTCCATTCTATGACTTCACACCTCCATTCTGACTTCACACACCTCCACTCTATGACTTCACACACCTCCATTCTGACTTCACCCACCTTCATTCTGTGACTTCACACACCTCATTCTATGATTTCACATACCTCCATTCTGTGACCTCACACACCTCCATTCTATGACTTCACACACCTCCATTCTGTGACGTCACACACCTCCATTCTGAGTTCACAAACCTCCATTCTCTGACTTCTCACACCTCGATTCTGTGACTTCACACCTCCAATCTGTGATTTCACACACCTCCATTCTATGAATTCACACATCCATTTTGATTTCACACACCTCCAATATATGTCTTCAAACACCTAAATTCTGTGACTTCACACACCTCCATTCCATGACTTCATACCGTCCATTCTGTGACTTCACACACCTCCATTCTATGACTTCACACACTTCCACTCTATGACTTCACACACCTCCATTTTGTGACTTTACACACCTCCATTCTGGGTTCACACACCTCCATTCTGTGACTTCCAACTCCTGCAATCTGTGACTTCCCACACCTCCATTCTGTGACTTCACACACCTCCATTCTATGACTTCACACACCTTCATTCTTACTTCACAAACACCCAATCTATGACTTCACACACCTCCATTCTATGACTTCACACACCTCCATTCTGTGACTTCACACATCTCTATTCTATGACTTCACACACCTCCATTGTGACTACACACACCAACATTCTATGAGTTCACACGCCTCCATTCTGACTTCACACACCTCCATTCTATGACTTCACACACCTCCATTCTGAATTCACACAGCTCAATTCTGTAACTTCACACACTTCCATTGTGACGTTACACACCTCCATTCTGTGAGTTCACACACATCCATTCTATGACTTCACACACCTCCATTCTGACTTCACAAACCTCTATTCTATGACTTCGCACACCTCCATTCTGACATCACACACGTCCAATCTATGACTTCACAGACCTCGAATCTGTGATTTTACTCACCTCCACTCTATGACTTCACACTCCTCCATTCTATGACTTCCCACACCTCCTTTCTATGACTTCGCCCACCTTCATTCTATGACTTCACACATCCATTCTGAATTCACACACTTCCATTCAGTGACTTCACACACGTCCATTCAATGAGTTCACACACCTTCATTTTTACTTCAGAAACATCAGTTCTATGACCTCACACACCTCCATCTATGACTTCACAAACCTCCATTCTGTGAATTCACACACCTCCATACTGAGTTCACAAAACTCCATTCGGTGACTTAACACACCTCCTTTCTGATTTCACACACGTCCATTCTATGACTTCACACACTTCCATTCTATGACTTCACAAACCTCCATTCTGTGACTTCACACACCTCCATTCTGTTACTTCACACACCTCCATTCTGTGACTTCACACACCTCCATTCTATGACTTCACACACCTACATTCTATGACTTCACACATCTATTTTGACTTCACACACCTCCAATATATGACTTCAAACAGCTCAATTCTCTGACATCACACACCTCCATTTTATGACTTTAAACCCGTCCATTCAGTGACTTCAAACACCTCCATTCTATGACTTCATACACCTCCATTCTATGACTTCACCCACCTCCATTCTATGACTTCACACTCCTCCATTCTCCGACTTCACACCCCTCTAATTTGATTTCTCATACCTCCATTCTATGACTTCACAAACGTCCCTCGGTGACTTCACAATACTCCATTCTATGACTTCACACATCTACATTCTATGACTTCACACACCTCAATTCTGACTCACACAACTCCATTCTGTGACTTCACAAAACTCCATTCTATGATTTCACATATCTCCATACTATGACTTTACACACCTCCATCTATGTCTTCACACATCTCCATTCTGAGTTCACACACCTCAATTCTGTGACTTCACACACATCCATTCTGACTTCACACACCTCCATTGTATGACTTCACACACCTCCATTCTGTGACTTCACACACCTCCATTCTATGACTTCACAAACTTCCATTGTGGCGTCACTCACCTCCATTCTATGAGTTCACACACCTCCATTTTATGACTTCACACACCTAATTTCCATGACTTCACCCACATCCATTCTATGACTTCACACCTCCATTCTGACTTCACACACCTCAATTCTGTGACTTCACACAACTCCATTCTATGACTTCACAAACTACCATTGTGACGTCACACACCTCCATTCTATGAGTTCACACACCTCCATTCTATGACTTCACTCACCTCCATTCTTTGACTTCACACACCTCCTTTCTGAGTTGAAACACCTCCATTCTATGACTTCACACACCTCCAATCTGAATTCACACACCTCCATTCTATGACTTCACCCACCTCCATTCTATGACTTCACACACCTCCATTCTCCGACTTCACACCCCTCTAATTTGATTTCTCATACCTCCATTCTATGACTTCACAAACCTCCCTTCGGTGACTTCACAATACTCCATTCTATGACTTCACACATCTACATTCTATGACTTCACACACCTCAATTCTGACTCACACAACTCCATTCTGTGACTTCACAAAACTCCATTCTATGATTTCACATATCTCCATACTATGACTTCACACACCTCCATCAATTACTTCCCACACCGCCATTCTGAGTTCACACACCTCCATTCTTTGACTCCACATACCTCCATTTTGACTTCACACACCTCCATTGTATGACTTCACACCCACCTCCATTCTGTGACTTCACACACCTCCATTCTATGACTTCACAAACTTCCATTGTGACGTCACACACCTCCATTCTATGAGTTCACACACCCCCATTCTATGACTTCACACACCTCCATTCTGACTTCACACACCTCTATTCTACGACTTCGTGCACCTACATTCTGACTTCACACACCTCCATTCTATGACTTCACAGACCTCGAATCTGTGACTTCACTCACTTCCACTCTATGACTTCACACTTCTCCATTCTATGACTTCCCACACCTAATTTCTATGACTTCACCCACCTCCATTCTATGACTTCACACCTCCATTCTGACTTCACACACCTCCATTCTGTGACTTCACACACCTACATTCTATGATTTCACACACCTCCATTCAGTGACTTCACACTCCTCCATTCTATGACTTCACACACCTCCATTCTGTGACTTCACACACCTCCATTCTATGACTTCACACACCTCCATTCTATGACTTCACACACCTGTATTGTGACTTCACACACCTCCATTCTATGAGTTCACACACCTGCATTGTGACGTCACACACCTCCAGTCTATGACTTCAAACACCTCCATTCTGACCTCACACACCTCCATTCTGACTTCACACACCTAAATTCTGTGACTTCACACACCTCCATTCTATGATTTCACACATCTCCATTCTATGACTTCACTCACCTCCATTCTATGACTTCACACATCTCCTTTCTGAGTTGACACACCTCCATTCTATGACTTCACCCACCTCCATTCTATGACTTCACACACCTCCATTCTCCGACTTCACACCCCTCTAATTTGATTTCTCATACCTCCATTCTATGACTTCACAAACCTCCCTTCGGTGACTTCACAATACTCCATTCTATGACTTCACACATCTACATTCTATGACTTCACACACCTAATTCTGACTCACACACCTCCATTCTGTGACTTCACAAAACTCCATTCTGATTTCACACACATTTATTTTTGACTTCGAACACCTACATTCTGACTTCACACACATCCATTCTATGAATTCACAGACCTCGAATCTGTGACTTCACTCACCTCCACTCTATGACTTCACACTTCTCCATTCTATGACTTCCCACACCTAATTTCTATGACTTCACCCACCTCCATTCTGACTTCACACCTCCATTCTGACTTCACACAACTTCATTCTATGACTTCACACACCTCCATTCTGACTTCACACACCTCCATTCTGTGACTTCACACACCTCCATTCTATGATTTCACACACTTCCATTCTGTCACTTCACACACCTCCATTCTATGAGTTCACACACCTCCATTCTGTGACTTCACACACCTCCAGTCTATGACTTCACACACCTCCATTGTATGACTTCACACACCTACATTTGACTTCACACAACTCCATTTTATGAATTCACACACCTGCATTGTGACTTCACACACCTCCATTCTATGACTTCACACACCTCCATTCTTACCTCACAAACCTCCATTCTGACTTCACACACCTAAATTCTGTGACTTCACAAACCTCCATTCTATGATTTCACACACCTCCATTCTATGACTTCACTCACCTCCATTCTATGACTTCACACACCTCCTTTCTGAGTTGACACACCTCCATTCTATGACTTCACACACCTCCAATCTGAATTCACACACCTCCATTCTATGAGTTCACACACCTCCATTCTGTGACTTCACACACCTCCATTCTATGAGTTCACACACCTCCATTTTGACTTCACAGACCTCCATTCTATAACTTAACACAGCTCCTTTCTGACTTCACACACCTCAATTCTATGACTTTACACACCTCTATTCTGACTTCACACACCTCCATTCTGTGACTTCACAAACCTCCATTCTATGACTTCACACACCTCCACTCTGTGACTTCACACATCTCCAATCTGTGTCTTTACACACCTCCATTCTGCGAATTCACACACCTCCATTCTGTGGTTTCACACACCTCCATTCTATGACTTCACACACCTCCATTCTTTGACTTCACACATCTCCATTCTATGACTTCACACACCTCCATTGTAACTTCACACATCTCCATTCTGGACGTCACACCTCCCTTCCGTGACTTCACACACCTCCATTCTATGACTTCACACACCTCCATTTTATGACTTCACACACCTCCATTCTGTGACTTCACACACCTCCATTCTATGACTTCACAAACTTCCATTGTGGCGTCACTCACCTCCATTCTATGAGTTCACACACCTCCATTTTATGACTTCACACACCTAATTTCTGTGACTTCACCCACCTCCATTCTATGACTTCACACCTCCATTCTGACTTCACACACCTCAATTCTGTGACTTCACACAACTCCATTCTATGACTTCACAAACTACCATTGTGACGTCAGACGCCTCTATTCTATGAGTTCACACACCTCCATTCTATGACTTCATTCACCTCCATTGTTTGACTTCACACACCTCCTTTCTGAGTTGACACACCTCCATCCTATGACTTCACACACCTCCAATCTGAATTCACACACCTCCATTCTATGACTTCACCCACCTCCATTCTATGACTTCACACACCTCCATTCTCCGACTTCACACCCCTCTAATTTGATTTCTCATACCTCCATTCTATGACTTCACAAACCTCCCTTCGGTGACTTCACAATACTCCATCTATGACTTCACACATCTACATTCTATGACTTCACACACCTCAATTCTGACTCACACAACTCCATTCTGTGACTTCACAAAACTCCATTCTATGATTTCACATATCTCCATACTATGACTTCACTCACCTCCATCAGTTACTTCACACACCGCCATTCTGAGTTCACACACCTCCATTCTTTGACTTCACACACCTCCATTTTGACTTCACCCACCTCCATTGTATGACTTCAATCACCTCCATTCTTTGACTTCACACACCTCCTTTCTGAGTTGACACACCTACATTCTATGACTTCACACATCTCCATTCTGGACGTCACACACCTCCCTTCCGTGACTTCACACACCTCTATTCTATGACTTCACACACCTACATTCTATGACATCACACACCTCCATTCTATGACTTCACACACTTCCATTCTATGACTTCACACACCTCCATTCTATGACTTCACACACCTCCATTCTATGACTTCACACACCTGCATTCTGACTTCACACACACCCATTCTATGACTTCATACACCTCCATTCTATGACTTCATACACCAACATTCTAGGACTTCACACACCTCCATTCTATGACTTCACAAATCTCCATTCTGACTTCACACTCCTCCATTCTATGACTTCACACACCTCCATTGTATGACTTCACACATCTCCTTTCTGTAACTTCACACACTTCCAATGTTTGACTTCACAAACCTCCATTCCATAACCTCACACACCTCCATTCCATGAGTTCACACACCGCCATTCTTTGACTTCACACACCTCCATTTTGACTTCACACACCTACATTCTGTGACTTCACACACCTCCATTTGTGACTTCACACACCTCCATTTTGACTTCACCCACCTCCATTCTATGACTTCACACACCTCCATTCTCTGACTTCACACCCCTCCAATTTGACTTCACATACCTCCATTCTATGACTTCACAAACCTCCCTTCGCTGACTTCACAATACTCCATTCTATGACTTCAGATATCTACATTCTATGACTTCACACACCTCAATTCTGACTCACACAACTCCATTCTGTGACTTCACAAAACTCCATTCTATGATTTCACATATCTCCATACTATGACTTCACACACCTCCATCAATTACTTCACACACCGCCATTCTGAGTTCACACACCTCCATTCTTTGACTTCACACACCTCCATTTTGACTTCACACACCTCCATTGTATGACTTCACACACCTCCATTCTGTGACTTCACACACCTCCATTCTATGACTTCACAAACTTCCATAGTGACGTCACACACCTCCATTCTATGAGTTCACACACCCCCATTCTATGACTTCACACACCTCCATTCTGACTTCACACACCTCTATTCTACGACTTCGTACACCTACATTCTGACTTCACACACCTCCATTCTATGACTTCACAGACCTCGAATCTGTGACTTCACTCACCTCCACTCTATGACTTCACACTTCTCCATTCTATGACTTCCCACACCTAATTTCTATGACCTCACCCACCTCCATTCTATGACTTCACACCTCCATTCTGACTTCACACACCTCCATTCTGTGACTTCACACACCTCCATTCTATGATTTCACACACCTCCATTCAGTGACTTCACACTCCTCCATTCTATGACTTCACACACCTCCATTCTGTGACTTCACACACCTCCATTCTATGACTTCACACACCTATATTGTGACTTCACACACCTCCATTCTATGAGTTCACACACCTGCATTGTGACTTCACACACCTCCATTCTATGACTTCAAACACCTCCATTCTGACCTCACACACCTCCATTCTGACTTCACACACCTTAATTCTGTGACTTCACACACCTCCATTCTATGATTTCACACACCTCCATTCTATGTCTTCACTCACCTCCATTCTATGACTTCACACACCTCCTTTCTGAGTTGACACACCTCCATCCTATGACTTCACAAACCTCCAATCTGAATTCACACACCTCCATTCTATGACTTCACCCACCTCCATTCTATGACTTCACAAACCTCCATTCTCCGACTTCACACCCCTCTAATTTGATTTCTCATACCTCCATTCTATGACTTCACAAACCTCCCTTCGGTGACTTCACAATACTCCATTCTATGACTTCACACATCTACATTCTATGACTTCACACACCTCAATTCTGACTCACACAACTCCATTCTGTGACTTCACAAAACTCCATTCTATGATTTCACATATCTCCATACTATGACTTCACACACCTCCATCTATGACTTCACACACCTCCTTTCTGAGTTCACACACCTCCATTCTGTGACTTCACACACCTCCCTTCGGACTTCACACACCTCCATTGTATGACTTCACACACCGCTATTCTGTGAGTTCACACACCTCCATTCAATGACTTCACAAACTTCCATTGTGACGTCACACACCTCCATTCTATGAGTTCACACACCTCCATTCTATGACTTCACACACCTCCATTCTGACTTCACACACCTCTATTCTATGACTTTGAACACCTACATTCTGACTTCACACAAATCCATTCTATGACTTCACAGACCTCGAATCTGTGACTTCACTCACCTCCACTCTATGACTTCACACTTCTCCATTCTATGACTTCCCACACCTAATTTCTATGACTTCACCCACCTCCATTCTGACTTCACACCTCCATTCTGACTTCACACACCTCCATTCTATGACTTCACACACCTCCATTCTGACTTCACACACCTCCATTCTGTGACTTCACACACCTCTATTCTATGATTTCACACACTTCCATTCTGTGACTTCACACACCTCCATTCTATGACTTCACACACCTCCATTCTGTGACTTCACACACCTCCAGTCTATGACTTCACACAACTCCATTGTATGACTTCACACACCTACATTTGACTTCACACAACTCCATTTTATGAATTCACACACCTGCATTGTGACTTCACACACCTCCATTCTATGACTTCACACACCTCCATTCTAACCTCACAAACCTCCATTCTGACTTCACACACCTAAATTCTGTGACTTCACACACCTCCATTCTATGATTTCACACACCTCCATTCTATGACTTCACTCACCTCCATTCTATGACTTCACACACCTCCTTTCTGAGTTGACACACCTCCATTCTATGACTTCACACACCTCCAATCTGAATTCACACACCTCCATTCTATGAGTTCACACACCTCCATTCTGTGACTTCACACACCTCCATTCTATGAGTTCACACACCTCCATTTTGACTTCACACACCTCCATTCTATACCTTAACACAGCTCCTTTCTGACTTCACACACCTCAATTCTATGACTTTACACACCTCTATTCTGACTTCACACACCTCCATTCTGTGACTTCACAAACCTCCATTCTATGACTTCACACACCTCCATTCTAACCTCACAAACCTCCATTCTGACTTCACACACCTAAATTCTGTGACTTCACACACCTCCATTCTATGATTTCACACACCTCCATTCTATGACTTCACTCACCTCCATTCTATGACTTCACACACCTCCTTTCTGAGTTGACACACCTCCATTCTATAACTTAACACAGCTCCTTTCTGACTTCACACACCTCAATTCTATGACTTTACACACCTCCATTCTGCGAATTCACACACCTCCATTCTGTGGTTTCACACACCTCCATTCTATGACTGCACACACGTCCATTCTATGACTTCACACACTTCCATTCTATGACTTCACAAACCTCCATTCTGTGACTTCACACACCTCCATTCTGAGTTCACACACCTCCATTCTGTGACTTCACACACCTCCATTCTATGACCTCACACACCCTCATTCTATGATTTCACACACCTCCATTCTATGACTTCACACCTCCATTCTGAATTCACACACCTCCACTCTATGACTTCACACACCACCATTCTGACTTCACACACCTCCATTTTGATTTCACACACCTCCAATATATGTCTTCAAACACCTCAATTCTGTGACTTCTCACACCTCCATTCTATGACTTCATACCGTCCATTCTGTGACTTCACACACCTCCATTCTATAACTTCACACACCTCCATTCTGTGACTTCACACACCTCCATTCTATGACCTCACACACCCTCATTCTATGATTTCACACACCTCCATTCTATGACTTCACACATCCATTTTGATTTCACACACCTCCAATATATGTCTTCAAACACCTCAATTCTGTGACTTCTCACACCTCCATTCTATGACTTCATACCGTCCATTCTGTGACTTCACACACCTCCATTCTATGACTTCACACACTTCCATTCTATGACTTCACACACCTCCTTTCTGAGTTCACACACCTCCATTCTGTGACTTCACACACCTCCCTTCGGACTTCACACACCTCCATTGTATGACTTCACACACCGCTATTCTGTGAGTTCACACACCTCCATTCAATGACTTCACAAACTTCCATTGTGACGTCACACACCTCCATTCTATGAGTTCACACACCTCCATTCTATGACTTCACACACCTCCATTCTGACTTCACACACCTCTATTCTATGACTTTGAACACCTACATTCTGACTTCACACAAATCCATTCTATGACTTCACAGACCTCGAATCTGTGACTTCACTCACCTCCACTCTATGACTTCACACTTCTCCATTCTATGACTTCCCACACCTAATTTCTATGACTTCACCCACCTCCATTCTGACTTCACACCTCCATTCTGACTTCACACACCTCCATTCTATGACTTCACACACCTCCATTCTGACTTCACACACCTCCATTCTGTGACTTCACACACCTCCATTCTATGATTTCACACACTTCCATTCTGTGACTTCACACACCTCCATTCTATGACTTCACACACCTCCATTCTGTGACTTCACACACCTCCAGTCTATGACTTCACACAACTCCATTGTATGACTTCACACACCTACATTTGACTTCACACAACTCCATTTTATGAATTCACACACCTGCATTGTGACTTCACACACCTCCATTCTATGACTTCACACACCTCCATTCTAACCTCACAAACCTCCATTCTGACTTCACACACCTAAATTCTGTGACTTCACACACCTCCATTCTATGATTTCACACACCTCCATTCTATGACTTCACTCACCTCCATTCTATGACTTCACACACCTCCTTTCTGAGTTGACACACCTCCATTCTATGACTTCACACACCTCCAATCTGAATTCACACACCTCCATTCTATGAGTTCACACACCTCCATTCTGTGACTTCACACACCTCCATTCTATGAGTTCACACACCTCCATTTTGACTTCACACACCTCCATTCTATACCTTAACACAGCTCCTTTCTGACTTCACACACCTCAATTCTATGACTTTACACACCTCTATTCTGACTTCACACACCTCCATTCTGTGACTTCACAAACCTCCATTCTATGACTTCACACACCTCCATTCTAACCTCACAAACCTCCATTCTGACTTCACACACCTAAATTCTGTGACTTCACACACCTCCATTCTATGATTTCACACACCTCCATTCTATGACTTCACTCACCTCCATTCTATGACTTCACACACCTCCTTTCTGAGTTGACACACCTCCATTCTATAACTTAACACAGCTCCTTTCTGACTTCACACACCTCAATTCTATGACTTTACACACCTCCATTCTGCGAATTCACACACCTCCATTCTGTGGTTTCACACACCTCCATTCTATGACTGCACACACGTCCATTCTATGACTTCACACACTTCCATTCTATGACTTCACAAACCTCCATTCTGTGACTTCACACACCTCCATTCTGAGTTCACACACCTCCATTCTGTGACTTCACACACCTCCATTCTATGACCTCACACACCCTCATTCTATGATTTCACACACCTCCATTCTATGACTTCACACCTCCATTCTGAATTCACACACCTCCACTCTATGACTTCACACACCACCATTCTGACTTCACACACCTCCATTTTGATTTCACACACCTCCAATATATGTCTTCAAACACCTCAATTCTGTGACTTCTCACACCTCCATTCTATGACTTCATACCGTCCATTCTGTGACTTCACACACCTCCATTCTATAACTTCACACACCTCCATTCTGTGACTTCACACACCTCCATTCTATGACCTCACACACCCTCATTCTATGATTTCACACACCTCCATTCTATGACTTCACACATCCATTTTGATTTCACACACCTCCAATATATGTCTTCAAACACCTCAATTCTGTGACTTCTCACACCTCCATTCTATGACTTCATACCGTCCATTCTGTGACTTCACACACCTCCATTCTATGACTTCACACACTTCCATTCTATGACTTCACACACGTCCATTTTGTGACTTTACACACCTCCATTCTGGGTTCACACACCTCCATTCTGTGACTTCACACTCCTGCAATCTGTGACTTCCCACACCTCCATTCTGTGACTTCACACACCTCCATTCTATGACTTCACACACCTTCATTCTTACTTCACAAACACCCATTCTATGACTTCACACACCTCCATTGTGACTACACACACCTCCATTCTATGAGTTCACACACCCCCATTCTGACTTCACACAGCTCAATTCTGTGACTTCACAAAATTCCATTCTGACTTCACACACCTCCATTGTATGAATTCACACACCTCCATTCAGTGACTTCACACACTTCCATTGTGACGTCACACACCTCCATTCTATGAGTGCACACACATCCATTCTATGACTTCACACACCTCCATTCTGACTTCACACACCTCTATTCTACGACTTCGTACACCTACATTCTGACTTCACACACATACATTCTATGACTTCACAGACCTCAAATCTGTGACTTCACTCACCTCCACTCTATGACTTCACACTTCTCCATTCTATGACTTCCCACACCTAAGTTCTATGACTTCACCCACCTCCATTCTATGACTTCACACCTCTATTCTGACCTCACACACCTCCATTCTATGACTTCACACACCTCCATTCTGACTTCACACACCTCCATTCTGTGACTTCACACACCTCCATTCTTTGATTTCACACACCTCCATTCTGTGACTTCACACACCTCCATTCTATGACTTCACACACCTCCATTCTGTGACTTCACACACCTCCAGTCTATGACTTCACACACCTCCATTCTATGACTTCACACACCTACATTGTGACTTCACACACCTCCATTCTATGAGTTCACACACCTGCACTGTGACTTCATACACCTCCATTCTATGACTTCAAACACCTCCATTCTGACCTCACACACCTCCATTCTGACTTCACACACCTAAATTCTGTGACTTCACACACCTCCATTCTATGATTTCACACACCTCCATTCTATGACTTCACTCACCTCCATTCTATGACTTCACACACCTCCTTTCTGAGTTGACACACCTCCATTCTATGACTTCACAAACCTCCAATCTGAATTCACACACCTCCATTCTATGACTTCACCCACCTCCATTCTATGACTTCACACACCTCCATTCTCCGACTTCACACCCCTCTAATTTGATTTCTCATACCTCCATTCTATGACATCACAAACATCCCTTCGTTGACTTCACAATACTCCATTCTATGACTTCACACATCTACATTCTATGACTTCACACACCTCAATTCTGACTCACACAACTCCATTCTGTGACTTCACAAAACTCCATTCTATGATTTCACATATCTCCATACTATGACTTCACACACCTCCATCTATGACTTCACACACCTCCATTCTGAGTTCACACACCCCCATTCTGTGACTTCACACACCTCAATTCTGGCTTCAAAACCTCCATTGTATAACTTCATACACCTCTATTCTGTGACTTCACACACCTCCATTCTATGACTTCACAAACTTCCACTGTGACGTCACACACCTCCATTCTATGAGTTCACACACCTCCATACTATGACTTCACACACCTCCATTCTGACTTCACACACCTCTATTCTATGACTTCGAACACCTACATTCTGACTTCACACACATACATTCTGTGACTTCACACACCTCCACTCTGTGACTTCACACATCTCCACTCTGTGACTTTACACACCTTCATTCTGCGAATTCACACACCTCCATTCTGTGATTTCACACCCTCCATTCTATGACTTCACACACCTCCATTCTTTGACTTCACACACCTCCATTCTATGACTTCACACACCTCCATTGTAACTTCACACACCTCCATTCTGTGACTTCACACACCTCCCTTCCGTGACTTCACACACCTCCATTCTATGACTTCACACACCTACATTCTATGACATCACACACCTCCATTCTATGACTTCACACACTTCCATTCTATGACTTCACACACCTCCATTCTATGACTTCACACACCTCCATTCTATGAATTCACACACCTGTATTCTGACTTCACACACCTCCATTCTATGACTTCATACACCTACATTCTATGACTTCACACACCAACATACTATGACTTCACACACCTCCATTATGTGACTTCACACATCTCCATTCTGACTTCACACTCCTCCATTCTATGACTTCACCCACCTCCATTCTATGACTTCACACATCTCCATTCTGTAACTTCACACACTTCCAATGTTTGACTTCACAAACCTCCATTGTATGACTTCATACACCTCCATTCTATGACTTCATACACCAACATTCTAGGACTTCACACACCTCCATTCTATGACTTCACAAATCTCCATTCTGACTTCACCCTCCTCCATTCTATGACTTCACACACCTCCATTCTATGACTTCACACGTCTCCTTTCTGTAACTTCACACACTTTCAATGTTTGACTTCAGAAACCTCCATTCCATGACTTCACACACCTCCATTCCATGAGTTCACACACCGCCATTTTTTACTTCACACACCTCCATTTTGACTTCACACACCTACATTCTGTGACTTCACACACCTCCATTTGTGACTTCACACACCTCCATTTTGACTTCACACACCTCCATTCTGTGACTTCACACACTTCCTTTCTATTACTTCATACACTTCCATTCTGTGACTTCACACACCTCCTTTCTGAGTTCACACACCTCCATTGTTTGACTTCACACACCTCCAATATATGACCTCAAACACCTCAATTCTCTGACTTCACACACCTTCATTCTATGACTTCATACCCGTCCATTCTGTGAATTCACAGACCTCCATTCTATGACTTCATACACCTCCATTATATGACTTCACCCACCTCCATTCTATGAGTTCACACACCTATATTCTCTGACTTCACACCCCTCCAATTTGACTTCACATACCTCCATTCTATGACTTCACAAACCTCCCTTCGGTGACTTCACAATCCTCCATTCTATGACTTCACACATCTGCATTCTATGACTTCACACACCTGAATTCTGACTTACACAGCTCCATTCTGTGACTTCACAAAACTCCATTCTATGATTTCACATATCTCAATTCTATGACTTCACACACCTCCATTCTATGACTTCACAAACCTCCATTCTATGACTTCACACACCTCCATTCTATGACTTCACACACCTCCATTCTGTGACTTCACACACCTCCATTCTATGACCTCACACACCCTCATTCTATGATTTCACACACCTCCATTCTATGACTTCACACATCCATTTTGATTTCACACACCTCCAATATATGTCTCCAAACACCTCAATTCTGTGACTTCACACACCTCAATTCTATGACTTCATACCGTCCACTCTGTGACTTCACACACCTGCATTCCTTGACTTCACACACATCCATTCTATGACTTCACACACCTCCATTTTGTGACTTTACACACCTCCATTCTGGGTTCACACACCTCCATTCTGTAACTTCACACTCCTGCAATCTGTGACTTCCCACACCTCCATTCTGTGACTTCACACACCTCCATTCTATGACTTCACACTCCTTCATTTTTACTTCACAAACACCCGTTCTATGACTTCAAACACCTCCACTCTGTGACTTCACACACCTCCATTCTATGACTTCACACACCTCCATTCTATGAATTCACACACCTCCATTCTGTGACTTCACACACCTCCATTCTATGACTTCACACACCTTCATTTTTACTTCACAAACACCCATTCTATGACTTCACACACCTCCATTGTGACTACACACACCTCCATTCTATGAGTTCACACACGCCCATTCTGACTTCACACACCTCCATTCTATGACTTCACACACCTCCATTTTGAATTCACACAGCTCAATTCTGTGACTTCCCAAAATTCCATTCTGACTTCACACACCTCCATTGTATGAATTCACACACCTCCATTCTGTGACTTCACACACTTCCATTGTGACGTCACACACCTCCTTTCTATGAGTTCACACACCTCCATTCTATGACTTCACACTCCTCCATTCTATGACTTCCCACACCTCCTTTCTATGACTTCACCCACGTTCATTCACACCTCGATTCTGACTTCACACACTTCCATTCAGTGACTTCACACACCTCCATTCAATGACTTCACACACCTCCATTCTATGACTTCACACACCTTCATTCTTACTTCAGAAACATCCATTCTATGACCTCACTCACCACCATCTATGACTTCACAAACCTCCATTCTGTGACTTCGCACACCTCCATTCTGACTTCACACACCTCCAATATATGACTTCACACACCTCCATTCTGTGACTTCACACACTTCCATTGTGACGTCACACACCTCCATTCTATGAGTTCACACACATCCATTCTAGGACTTCACACTCCTCATTTCTGACATCACACATCTCCATTCTATGAATTCACAGACCTCGGATCTGTGACTTCACTCACTTCCATTCTATGACTTCACACTCCTCTATTCTATGACTTCCCACAACTCCTTTCTATGACTTCACCCACCTCTATTCTATGACTTCACACCTCCATTCTGACTTCACACACCTCCATTCTGTGACTTCACACACCTCCATTCTATGACTTCACACACCTCCATTCTATGACTTCACACACCTTCATTCTTACTTCAGAAACATCCATTCTATGACCGCACACACCTCCATTCTGTGACTTCCCACACCTCCATTCTGAGTTCACACACCTCCATTCTGTGACTTCACACACCTCCATTCTATGACTTCACACTCCTCTATTCTATGACTTCCCACAACTCCTTTCTATGACTTCACCCACCTATATTCTATCACTTCACACCTCCATTCTGACTTCACACACCTACATTCTATGACTTCACAAACCTCCATTCTGTGACTTCCCACACCTCCATTCTGAGTTCACACATCTCCATTCTGTGACTTCACACACCTCCCTTCTGACTTCACACACCTCCCTTCTGTGACTTCACACACCTCCATTCTATGAATTCACACACCTCCATTCTGTGACTTCACACACCTCCATTGTATGACTTCACACACCTCTATTCTGTGACTTCACACACCTCTTTTCTGAGTTCACACAATTCCATTCTATGACTTCACACACCTGCATTGTGACTTCACCCACCTCCATTCTATGAGTTCACACACCTGCATTGTGACTTCACAAACCTCCATTCTATGACTTCACACATCTCCATTCTGACTTCACACACCTCCATGCTGTGACTTCACACACCTCCATTCTATGGCTTCACACACCTCCATTCTTTGACTTCACACACCTCCATTCTATAACTTCACACACCCCCACTGTGACTTCACAGAACTCCATTCTGTGACATCACACACCTCCCTCTATGTCTTCACACACCTCCAATCGATGACTTCACACACCTGCATTCTGACTTTACACACCTCATTCTCTGACTTCACACACCTCCATTCTATGACTTCACACACCTCCATTCTGTAACTTCACACACTTCCAATGTTTGACTTCACACACCTCCATTCCATGACTTCATACACCTCCATTCTATGACTTCAAACACATCCATTCTTTGACTTCACACACCTCCATTTTGACTTCACACACCTCCATTCTGTGACTTCACACACCTCCATTCTCTGACTTCACACACCTCCATTTTGACTTCACACACTTCCTTTCTGTGACTTCTCACACCTCCATTCTATGACTTCACACACCTCCCTTCTATGAATACACACACCTCCATTCTGTGACTTCACACACCTCTATTGTGAGTTCACCCACTTCCATTCTGTGTCTTCACACACCTCCATTCTGTGACTTCACACACCTCCATTCTATGACTTCACACAAATCCCTTCTATGAATTCACACCCCTCCATTCTGTGACTTCACACACCTCCATTGTACGACTCCACACACCTCCATTCTGTGACTTCACACACCTCCATTCTGTGACTTCCACACCTCCATTCTATGACTTAACACACCTCCATTCTATGACTTCACACCCCTCCGTTCTATGACTTCACACATCACCATTCTGTGACTTCACACACCTCCATTCTATGACTTCACACACCTCCATTCTGTCACTTCACCACCTCCATTCTATGACTTCACACACCTCCATTCTATGACTTCCCACACCTCCTTTCTATGACTTCACCCACGTTCATTCACACCTCGATTCTGACTTCACACACTTCCATTCAGTGACTTCACACACCTCCATTCAATGACTTCACACACCTCCATTCTATGACTTCACACACCTTCATTCTTACTTCAGAAACATCCATTCTATGACCTCACTCACCACCATCTATGACTTCACAAACCTCCATTCTGTGACTTCGCACACCTCCATTCTGACTTCACACACCTCCAATATATGACTTCACACACCTCCATTCTGTGACTTCACACACTTCCATTGTGACGTCACACACCTCCATTCTATGAGTTCACACACATCCATTCTAGGACTTCACACTCCTCATTTCTGACATCACACATCTCCATTCTATGAATTCACAGACCTCGGATCTGTGACTTCACTCACTTCCATTCTATGACTTCACACTCCTCTATTCTATGACTTCCCACAACTCCTTTCTATGACTTCACCCACCTCTATTCTATGACTTCACACCTCCATTCTGACTTCACACACCTCCATTCTGTGACTTCACACACCTCCATTCTATGACTTCACACACCTCCATTCTATGACTTCACACACCTTCATTCTTACTTCAGAAACATCCATTCTTTGACCGCACACACCTCCATTCTGTGACTTCCCACACCTCCATTCTGAGTTCACACACCTCCATTCTGTGACTTCACACACCTCCATTCTATGACTTCACACTCCTCTATTCTATGACTTCCCACAACTCCTTTCTATGACTTCACCCACCTATATTCTATCACTTCACACCTCCATTCTGACTTCACACACCTACATTCTATGACTTCACAAACCTCCATTCTGTGACTTCCCACACCTCCATTCTGAGTTCACACATCTCCATTCTGTGACTTCACACACCTCCCTTCTGACTTCACACACCTCCCTTCTGTGACTTCACACACCTCCATTCTATGAATTCACACACCTCCATTCTGTGACTTCACACACCTCCATTGTATGACTTCACACACCTCTATTCTGTGACTTCACACACCTCTTTTCTGAGTTCACACAATTCCATTCTATGACTTCACACACCTGCATTGTGACTTCACCCACCTCCATTCTATGAGTTCACACACCTGCATTGTGACTTCACAAACCTCCATTCTATGACTTCACACATCTCCATTCTGACTTCACACACCTCCATGCTGTGACTTCACACACCTCCATTCTATGGCTTCACACACCTCCATTCTTTGACTTCACACACCTCCATTCTATAACTTCACACACCCCCACTGTGACTTCACAGAACTCCATTCTGTGACATCACACACCTCCCTCTATGTCTTCACACACCTCCAATCGATGACTTCACACACCTGCATTCTGACTTTACACACCTCATTCTCTGACTTCACACACCTCCATTCTATGACTTCACACACCTCCATTCTGTAACTTCACACACTTCCAATGTTTGACTTCACACACCTCCATTCCATGACTTCATACACCTCCATTCTATGACTTCAAACACATCCATTCTTTGACTTCACACACCTCCATTTTGACTTCACACACCTCCATTCTGTGACTTCACACACCTCCATTCTCTGACTTCACACACCTCCATTTTGACTTCACACACTTCCTTTCTGTGACTTCTCACACCTCCATTCTATGACTTCACACACCTCCCTTCCATGAATACACACACCTCCATTCTGTGACTTCACACACCTCTATTGTGAGTTCACCCACTTCCATTCTGTGTCTTCACACACCTCCATTCTGTGACTTCACACACCTCCATTCTATGACTTCACACAAATCCCTTCTATGAATTCACACCCCTCCATTCTGTGACTTCACACACCTCCATTGTACGACTCCACACACCTCCATTCTGTGACTTCACACACCTCCATTCTGTGACTTCCACACCTCCATTCTATGACTTAACACACCTCCATTCTATGACTTCACACCCCTCCGTTCTATGACTTCACACATCACCATTCTGTGACTTCACACACCTCCATTCTATGACTTCACACACCTCCATTCTGTCACTTCACCACCTCCATTCTATGACTTCACACACCTCCATTCTATGACTTCAAACACCTGCATTGTGACTTCACCCACCTCAATTCTATGAGTTCACACACCTGCATTGTGACTTCACACACCTCTATTCTATGACTTCACACATCTCCATTCTGACTTCACACACCTCCATTCTATGACTTCACACACCTCGTTTCTGAGTTGACACACCTGCTTTCTGTTATTTCACACACCTCCAATCTGAGTTCACACACCTCTATTCTATGACTTAACACATCTCCATTTTGACTTCACACACCTCCATTCTATGACTTCACACACCTCCATTCTTACTTCAGAAACCTCCATTCTATGACTTCACACACCTCCATTCTATGACTTCACACACCTCCATTCTATGACCTCACACACCTCCATTCTGTGACTTCACACACCTCAATTCTGTGACTTCACACACCTATATTATGACTTCACACACCTCCATTCTATGACTTCACACACCTCCATTCTATGACTTCACACACCTCCATTCTGTGACTTCACACACCTCCATTCTGAGTTCACACACCTCCATTCTGTGACTTCACACAACTCCAATCTGACTTCACACAGCTCCATTCTATGACTTCATAAACCTCCATTCTGTGACTTCACACACCTCCATTCTATGAGTTCACACACCTCCATTGTGACTTCACACACCTCCATTCTATGACTTCACACACCTCCATTCTGACTTCACACACCTCCATTCTATGACTTCAAACACTTCCATTCTGACATCACACACCTCCATTCTATGACTTCATACAACTCCATTCTGACTTCACACACCTCCATTCTATGACTTCACACAACTCCATTCTGTGACTTCACACACCTCCATTCTGAGTTCACACACCTCCATTCTGTGACTTCACACACCTCCAATCTGACTTCACACAGCTCCATTCTATGACTTCACACATCTCCATTCTGTGACTTCACACACCTCCATTCTATGAGTTCACACACCTCCATTCTGACTTCACACATCTCCATTCTATGACTTCACACAACTCCATTCTGAGATCACACACCTTAATTCTATGACTTCACACAACTCCATTCTGACTTCACACACCTCCATTCTGTGACTTCACACACCTCCATTCCAATACTTCGCACACCTCCATTCGATGACTTCACACACCTCCATTCCATGACTTCACACTCCTCCATTCTGTGAATTCACAAAACTCCATTCTATGATTTCAAACACCATCATACTATGACTTCACACACCACCATCTATGACTTCACACACCTCCATTCTGAGTTCACACACCTCCATTCTTTGACTTCACATACCTCTATTCTGACTTCACACACCAATGTATGACTTCACACACCTCCATTCTGTGACTTCACACACTCCCATTGTTACATCACACACATCCATTCTACGAGTTCACAATCCTCCATTTTATGACTTCACACACCTCCATTCTGACTTCACACACCTCCATTCTATGACTTCACAGACCTCGAATCTGTGACTTCACTCACCTCCACCCTATGACTTCACACTGCTCCATTCTATGACTTCCCACACCTCCTTTCTATGACTTCACCCACCACTTTTCTATGACTTCACACCTACATTCTGACTTCAGATACCTCCATTCTGTGACTTCACACACCTCCATTCTATGACTTCGCACCCCTCTATTGTATGACTTCACACACCTTCATTCTTACTTCAGAAACATCCATTCTATGACCTAACACAACTCCATTCTATGACTTCACAAACCTCCATTCTGTGAATTCACACACCTCTATTCAGAGTTCACACAACTCCATTCGGTGACTTCACACACCTCCATTCTTACTTCACAAACCTCCATTCTATGACTTCACACACTTCCATTCTGTGACTTCACACACCTCCATTCTGTGACTTCACACACCTCCATTCTTACTTCACACACCTCCGTTCTATGACTTCACACACTTCCTTTCTAGGACTTCAAACACCTCCATTCTGTGACTTCACACACCTCCATCCTGAGTTCACACACCTCCATTCTGTGACTTCACACACCTCCATTCCGTGACTTCACAAACCTCCATTCTGTGACTTCACACACCTCCATTCTATGACTTCACACACCTCCATTCTGTGACTTCACACATCTCCATTCTGGAATTCACACACCTCCCTTCCGTGATTTCACACACCTCTATTCTATGACTTCACACACCTACATTCTATGACATCACATACCTCCATTCTATGACTTCACACACTTCCATTCTATGACTTCACACACCTCCATTCTATGACTTCACACACCTCCATTCTGTGACTGCAAACACCTCCATTCTATGACTTCACACAACTCCATTCTGTGACTGCAAACACCTCCATTCTATGACTTCACACACCTCCATTGTGACTTCACACACCTCCATTCTATGAGTTCACACACCTGCATTGTGACTTCACACACCTCCATTATCTGACTTCACACACCTCCATTCTGACTTCGCACACCTCCATTCTGTCTTCACACACCTTAATTCTGTGACTTCACACACCTCCATTCTATGATTTCACACACCTCCATTCTATGACTTCACAGACCTCCATTCTATGACTTCACACAGTTCCTTTCGGAGTTCACACACATCCATTCTGTGACTTCACACACTTCCATTGTGACTTCATACACCTCCATTCTATCAGTTCACACACCTCCATTCTGACTTCACACACATCCATTCTATGAATTCACACAGCTCCATTCGGACTTCACTCACCTCCATTCTATGACTTCGCACACCTCTATTCTGACTTCACACACCTGCATTCTTTGACTTCACACACCTCCATTCTATGACTTCACAAACCTCCATTCTGTGACTTCACACACCTCCACTCTGTGACGTTACACACCTCCATTCTGTGACTTCACACACCTCCATTCTGTGATTTCACACACAATCCATTCTATGACTTAACAAACCTCCATTGTTTGATTTCACACACCTCCATCCCATGACTTCACACACCTCCGTTGTGACTTCACACAACTCCATTCTGTGACTTCACACACCTCCTTTCTGTGACTTCACACACCTCCATACTATGACTTCCCCACACCTTCAATCTATGACTTCACACACCTCCATTCTATGACTTCACACGCTTCCAATCTATGACTTCACACACCTCCATTCTATGACTTCACAAACCTCCATGCTCTGACTTCACACACCTCCATTCTATGACTTCACACACCTCCATTCTCTGATTTCACACACCTCCATTCTATGACTTCACACACCTCCATTCTGTAACTTCACACGCTTCCAATGTTTGACTTCACAAACCTCCATTCCATGACTTCATACACTTCCATTCTATGTCTTCACACATATCCATTCTTTGACTTCACACACCTCCATTGTGACTACACAGACCTCCATTCTGTGACTTCACACACCTGCATTTGTGATTTCACACACCACAATTTTGACTTCACACACGTCCATTCTTTGACTTCACACACCTCCATTCTCGGACTTCTCACACCTCCATTTTGACTTCACACACTTCCATTCTATGACTTTACACACTTCCATTGTTTGACTTCACACACCTCCATTCTATGAATTCACACACCTCCATTGTGTCTTCACACAACTCTATTCTGTGATTTCATACACCGGCCTTCTCTGACTTCACACACCTCCATTCTGTGACTTCACACCTCCATTCTATGACTTCAAACCTCCATTCTATGACTTCACACACCAGTATTTATGACGTCACACACCTCCATTCTGTGACTTCACACACCTCCATTCTGACATCAAACACCTACATTCTATGACTTCACACACTTCCATTCTATGACTTCACACACCTCCATTCTGTGACTTCACTCACCTCCATTATGAATTCACACAACTCCATTTTGTGACTTCACACACCTCCATTCTGTGACTTCACACTCCTTGATTCTCTGACTTCACACACCTCCATTCTACGATTTCACACACCTCCATTCTGTGACTTAACACATCTCCATTCTATGACTTCACACACCTCCATTCTGTGACTTCACACACCTCCATTATATGACTTCCTACACCACCATTTTGTGACTTCACACACCTCCATTCTATGACTTCACACACCTCCATTCTGAATTCACACACCTCCATTCTGACTTCACACACCTCAATTCTGTGACTTCACACACCTCCATTCAATGACTTCACATACCTTATTTCTGAGTTGACACACCTCCATTTTGTGACTTCACACACCTATAATCTGACTTCACACACCTCCATTCTATTACTTAACACACCTCCATTCTGTGACTTCAAAAACCACCATTCTATGACTTCACACATCTCCATTGTGACTTCACACACCTCCATTCTATGAGTTCACACAGCGCCATTCTGACTTCACACACCTCCATTCTATGACTTCCCACACGTCTATTCTGACTTCACACATCTACATTCTGTGACTTCACATTCCTCCATTCTTTGACTTCACACCCCTCCATTCTGTGCCTTCACACACCTCCACTCTGTGACTTTACACACCTCCATTCTGTGACTTCACACACCTCCCTTCTGTGACTTCACACACCTCCATTCTATGACTTCACACACCTCCATTCTATGACTTCACACACTTCCATTGTTTGACATCATACACCTCCATTCTTTGACTTCACACACCTCCGTTCCATGAATTCACATACCTCCATTGTATGAGTTCATACACCTCCATTCTATGACTTCACACACCTTCAATCTTACTTCAGCAACATCCATTCTATGACTTCATACACCTCCATTCTATGACTTCACAAACCTCCATTCTGTGACTTCACACACCTCCATTCTGGGTTCACACACCTCCATTCTGTGACTTCACACACCTCCATTCTGACTTCACACACCTCCATTCTATGACTTAACACACTTCCATTCTATGCCTTCACACACCTCCATTCTGTGACTTCACACACCTCCTCTCTGAGATAACACTCCTCCATTCTGTGTCTTCACACACCTCCATTTTGTGACTTCAGACACCTTCTTCTATGACTTCACACACCTTCATTCTGTGACTTCACACACCTCCATTCTATGACTTCACACACCTCGTTTCTGAGTTGACACACCTGCTTTCTGTGATTTCACACACCTCCAATCTGAGTTCACACACCTCCAGTCTATGACTTCACACACCTCCATTCTTTGACATCAAAGACCACCATTCTATGACTTCACACACCTCCATTTTGACTTCACACACCTCCATTCTACGAGTTCACACACTTCCATTCTGCCTTCACCCACCTCCATTCTATGACTTCACTCAGCTGCCTTCTGACTTCACACACCTTCATTTGTGAATTCACACACCACCATTTTGACTTCACACACCTCCATTCTGTGAGTTCACACACCTCCATTCTGTGACTTCACACACGTCCATTCTGTGACTTCACACACCTCCATTGTTTGACTTCACACACCTCCATTCTTGGACTTCAAACACCTCCATTCCATGACTTCACACACCTCCATTCTATGAGTTCACACACCTCCATTCTTTGAGTTCACACACCTCCATTTTGACTTCACACACCTCCATTCTATGACTTCACACACCTTCATTCCTACTTCAGAAACATCCATTCTATGACTGTACACACCTCCATTCGATGACTTCACACACCTCCATTCTGAATTCACACAGCTCCATTCTATGTTTTCACACACCTCCATTCTGTGACTTCACACACTTCCATTCTATGACTTCACACACCTTCATTCTTACTTCACAAACATCCGTTCTATGACTTCACAGACCTCCATTCTATGACTTCACACACTTCCATTCTGTGACTTCACGCACCTCCATTCTATGTCTTCACACACCTCCATTGTGACTTCACACACCTCCATTCAATGAGTTCACACACCTCCATTCTAACTTCACACACCTCCATTCTATGACTTCACACTCCGCCATTCTGACTTCACACTCCTCCATTCTGCGAATTCACAAAACTCCCTTCTATGATTTCACACACCTCCATACTATGACTTCACACACCTCCCTCTATGACTTCACACACCTCCATTCTGAGTTCACACACCTCAATTCTGTGACTTCACACACCTCCATTCTGACTTCACACACCAATATATGACTTCACGCACCTCCATTCTGTGACTTCACACACTTCCATTGTGACGACACACACCTCCATTCTATGAGTTCACACACCTCCATTCTATGACTTCACATACCTCCATTCTGACTTCACACACCTCCATTCTATGACTTCACAGACCTCGAATCTGTGACTTCACTCACCTCCATTCTATGACTTCACACTGCTCCATTCTATGACTTCCCACACCTCCTTTCTATGACTTCACCCACCTCTATTCTATGACTTCACACCTCGATTCTGACTTCAGATACCTCCATTCTGTGAATTCACACACCTCCATTTTATGACTTCAAACACCTCCATTCTCTGACTTCACACACCTCCATTCTGAGCTCACACAACTCCATTCGGTGACTTCACACACCTCCATTCTTACTTCACAAACCTCCATTCTATGACTTCACACACTTCCATTCTATGAGTTCACACACCTGCATTGTGACTTCACACACCTCCATTATCTGACTTCACACACCTCCATTCTGACTTCACACACCTCCATTCTGTCTTCAGACACCTCAATTCTGTGACTTCACACACCTCCATTCTATGATTTCACACACCTCCATTCTATGACTTCACAGACCTCCATTCTATGATTTCACACACCTCCATTCTATGACTTCACACACCTCCATTCTGTAACTTCACACGCTTCCAATGTTTGACTTCACAAACCTCCATTCCATGACTTCATACACTTCCATTCTATGACTTCACACATATCCATTCTTTGACTTCACACACCTCCATTGTGACTTCACAGACCTCCATTCTGTGACTTCACACACCTGCATTTGTGATTTCACACACCACAATTTTGACTTCACACACGTCCATTCTTTGACTTCACACACCTCCATTCTGGGACTTCTCACACCTCCATTTTGACTTCACACACTTCCATTCTATGACTTCACACACTTCCATTGTTTGACTTCAAACACCTCCATTCTATGAATTCACATACCTCCATTGTGACTTCACACAACTCTATTCTGTGACTTCACACACCTGCCTTCTCTGACTTCACACACCTCCATTCTGTGACTTCACACCTCCATTCTATGACTTCAAACCTCCATTCTATGACTTCACACACCAATATTTATGACGTCACACACTTCCATTCTATGACTTCACACACCTCCATTCTGTGACTTCACTCACCTCCATTATGAATTCACACAACTCCATTTTGTGACTTCACACACCTCCATTCTGTGACTTCACACTCCTTGATTCTCTGACTTCACACACCTCCATTCTGTCTTCAGACACCTCAATTCTGTGACTTCACACACCTCCATTCTATGATTTCACACACCTCCATTCTATGACTTCACAGACCTCCATTCTATGATTTCACACACCTCCATTCTATGACTTCACACACCTCCATTCTGTAACTTCACACGCTTCCAATGTTTGACTTCACAAACCTCCATTCCATGACTTCATACACTTCCATTCTATGACTTCACACATATCCATTCTTTGACTTCACACACCTCCATTGTGACTTCACAGACCTCCATTCTGTGACTTCACACACCTGCATTTGTGATTTCACACACCACAATTTTGACTTCACACACGTCCATTCTTTGACTTCACACACCTCCATTCTGGGACTTCTCACACCTCCATTTTGACTTCACACACTTCCATTCTATGACTTCACACACTTCCATTGTTTGACTTCAAACACCTCCATTCTATGAATTCACATACCTCCATTGTGACTTCACACAACTCTATTCTGTGACTTCACACACCTGCCTTCTCTGACTTCACACACCTCCATTCTGTGACTTCACACCTCCATTCTATGACTTCAAACCTCCATTCTATGACTTCACACACCAATATTTATGACGTCACACACTTCCATTCTATGACTTCACACACCTCCATTCTGTGACTTCACTCACCTCCATTATGAATTCACACAACTCCATTTTGTGACTTCACACACCTCCATTCTGTGACTTAACACATCTCCATTCTATGACTTCACACACCTCCATTCTGTGACTTCACACACCTCCATTAAATGACTTTATACACCTCCATTTTGTGACTTCACACACCTCCATTCTATGACTTCACACACCTCCATTCTGAATTCACACACCTCCATTCTGACTTCACACACCTCAATTCTGTGACTTCACACAACTCCATTCTATGACTTCACATGCCTCATTTCTGAGTTGACACACCTCCATTTTGTGACTTCACATACCTATAATCTGACTTCACACACCTCCATTCTATGACTTAACACACCTCCATTCTGTGACTTCAAAAACCACCATTCTATGACTTCACACATCTCCATTGTGACTTCACACACCTCCATTCTATGAGTTCACACAGCGCCATTCTGACTTCACACACCTCCATTCTATGACTTCCCACACGTCTATTCTGACTTCACACATCTACATTCTGTGACTTCACATTCCTCCATTCTTTGACTTCACACCCCTCCATTCTGTGCCTTCACACACCTCCACTCTGTGACTTTACACACCTCCATTCTGTGACTTCACACACCTCCCTTCTGTGACTTCACACACCTCCATTCTATGACTTCACACACCTCCATTCTAAGACTTCACACACCTCCATTCTATGACTTCACACACTTCCATTGTTTGACATCATACACCTCCATTCTTTGACTTCACACACCTCCGTTCCATGAATTCACATACCTCCATTGTATGAGTACATACACCTCCATTCTATGACTTCACACACCTTCAATCTTACTTCAGCAACATCCATTCTATGACTTCATACACCTCCATTCTATGACTTCACAAACCTCCATTCTGTGACTTCACACACCTCCATTCTGGGTTCACACACCTCCATTCTGTGACTTCACACACCTCCATTCTGACTTCACACACCTCCATTCTATGACTTAACACACTTCCATTCTATGACTTCACACACCTCCATTCTGTGACTTCACACACCTCCTCTCTGAGATAACACTCCTCCATTCTGTGTCTTCACACACCTCCATTCTGTGACTTCAGACACCTCCTTCTATGACTTCACACACCTTCATTCTGTGACTTCACACACCTCCATTCTATGACTTCACACACCTCGTTTCTGAGTTGACACACCTGCTTTCTGTGATTTCACACACCTCCAATCTGAGTTCACACACCTCCAGTCTATGACTTCACACACCTCCATTCTTTGACATCAAAAACCACCATTCTATGACTTCACACACCTCCATTTTGACTTCACACACCTCCATTCTCCGAGTTCACACACTTCCATTCAGCCTTCACCGACCTCCAGTCTATGACTTCACTCAGCTGCCTTCTGACTTCACACACCTTCATTTGTGAATTCACACACCACCATTTTGACTTCACACACCTCCATTCTGTGAGTTCACACACCTCCATTCTGTGACTTCACACACGTCCATTCTGTGACTTCACACACCTCCATTGTTTGACTTCACACACCTCCATTCTTGGACTTCACACACCTCCATTCCATGACTTCACACACCTCCATTCTATGAGTTCACACACCTCCATTCTTTGAGTTCACACACCTCCATTTTGACTTCACACACCTCCATTCTATGACTTCACACACCTTCATTCCTACTTCAGAAACATCCATTCTATGACTGTACACACCTCCATTCGATGACTTCACACACCTCTATTCTGAATACACACAGCTCCATTCTATGACTTCACACACCTCCATTCTGTGACTTCACACACTTCCATTCTATGACTTCACACACCTTCATTCTTACTTCACAAACATCCATTCTATGACTTCACACACCTCCATTCTATGTCTTCACACACTTCCATTCTGTGACTTCACGCACCTCCATTCTATGTCTTCACACACCTCCATTGTGACTTCACACACCTCCATTCAGTGATTTCACACTCCGCCATTCTGACTTCACACTCCTCCATTCTGCGAATTCACAAAACTCCATTCTATGATTTCACACACCTCTATACTATGACTTCACACACCTCCATCTATGACTTCACACACCTCCATTCTGAGTTCACACACCTCAATTCTGTGACTTCACACACCTCCATTCTGACTTCACACAACAATATATGACTTCACACACCTCCATTCTGTGACTTCACACACTTCCATTGTGACGACACACACCTCCATTCTATGAGTTCACACACCTCCATTCTATGACTTCACATACCTCCATTCTGACTTCACACACCTCCATTCTATGACTTCACAGACCTCGAATCTGTGACTTCACTCACCTCCATTCTATGACTTCACACTGCTCCATTCTATGACTTCCCACACCTCCTTTCTATGACTTCACCCACCTCTATTCTATGACTTCACACCTCGATTCTGACTTCAGATACCTCCATTCTGTGAATTCACACACCTCCATTCTATGACTTCAAACACCTCCATTCTCTGACTTCACACACCTCCATTCTGAGCTCACACAACTCCATTCGGTGACTTCACACACCTCCATTCTTACTTCACAAACCTCCATTCTATGACTTCACACACTTCCATTCTATGAGTTCACACACCTGCATGGTGACTTCACACACCTCCATTATCTGACTTCACACACCTCCATTCTGACTTCACACACCTCCATTCTTTCTTCAGACACCTCAATTCTGTGACTTCACACACCTCCATTCTATGATTTCACACACCTCCATTCTATGACTTCACAGACCTCCATTCTATGACTTCACACACCTCCTTTCTGAGTTCACACACATCCATTCTGTGACTTCACACACCTCCATTGTGACTTCATACACCTCCATTCTATGAGTTCACACACCTCTATTCTGACTTCACACACATCCATTCTATGACTTCACACAGCTGCATTCTGACTTCACACACCTCCATTCTATGACTTCGCACACCTCTACTCTGACTTCACACACCTGCATTCTGTGACTTCACACACCTCCATTCTATGACTTCACAAACCTCCATTCTGTGACTTCACACACCTCCACTCTGTGACTTTACACACCTCCATTCTGTGACTTCACACACCTCCATTCTGTGATTTCACACACAATCCATTCTATGACTTCACAAACCTCCATTCTTTGATTTCACACACCTCCATCCTATGACTTCACACACCTCAATTGTGACTTCACACAGCTCCATTCTGTGACTTCACACAGCTCCATTCTGTGACTTCACACACCTCCATTCTATGACTTCACACACCTGCATTCTGACTTCACACACCTCCATTCTCTGATTTCACACACCCCCATTCTATGACTTCACACACCTCCATTGTGACTTCACACACCTCCATTCATGAGTTCATACACCTCCATTCTGACTTCACAAACCTCCATTCTATGACTTCACAGACTTTGAATATGTGACTTCACTCACCTCCACTCTATGACTTCACACTTCTACATTCTATGACTTCCCACACCTCCTTTCCATGACTTCACCCAACCCCATTCTATGACTTCACACCTCCATTCTGACTTCACACACCTCCATTCGGTGACTTCACACACCTCCATTCTATGAGTTCACACACCTCCATTTTGACTTCACACACCTCCATTCTATGACTTCACACACCTTCATTCTTACTTCAGAAACATCCGTTCTATGACTTCACACACCTCCATTCTATGACTTCACACACCTCCATTCTATGACTTCACACACCTTCATTCTGTGACTTCACACACCTCCATTCTATGACTTCACACACCTGCATTCTGACTTCACACACCTTCATTCTCTGATTTCACACACCCCCATTCTATGACTTCACACACCTCCATTGTGACTTCACACACCTCCATTCATGAGTTCATACACCTCCATTCTGACTTCACAAACCCCCATTCTATGACTTCACAGACTTTGAATATGTGACTTCACTCACCTCCACTCTATGACTTCACACTTCTCCATTCTATGACTTCCCACACCTCCTTTCCATGACTTCACCCAACCCCATTCTATGACTTCACACCTCCATTCTGACTTCACACACCTCCATTCTGTGACTTCACGCACCTCCATTCTATGTCTTCACACACTTCCATTCTGTGACTTCACGCACCTCCATTCTATGTCTTCACACACCTCCATTGTGACTTCACACACCTCCATTCAGTGATTTCACACTCCGCCATTCTGACTTCACACTCCTCCATTCTGCGAATTCACAAAACTCCATTCTATGATTTCACACACCTCCATACTATGACTTCACACACCTCCATCTATGACTTCACACACCTCCATTCTGAGTTCACACACTTCAATTCTGTGACTTCACACACCTCCATTCTGACTTCACACAACAATATATGACTTCACACACCTCCATTCTGTGACTTCACACACTTCCATTGTGACGACACACACCTCCATTCTATGAGTTCACACACCTCCATTCTATGACTTCACATACCTCCATTCTGACTTCACACACCTCCATTCTATGACTTCACAGACCTCGAATCTGTGACTTCACTCACCTCCATTCTATGACTTCACACTGCTCCATTCTATGACTTCCCACACCTCCTTTCTATGACTTCACCCACCTCTATTCTATGACTTCACACCTCGATTCTGACTTCAGATACCTCCATTCTGTGAATTCACACACCTCCATTCTATGACTTCAAACACCTCCATTCTCTGACTTCACACACCTCCATTCTGAGCTCACACAACTCCATTCGGTGACTTCACACACCTCCATTCTTACTTCACAAACCTCCATTCTATGACTTCACACACTTCCATTCTATGAGTTCACACACCTGCATGGTGACTTCACACACCTCCATTATCTGACTTCACACACCTCCATTCTGACTTCACACACCTCCATTCTGTCTTCAGACACCTCAATTCTGTGACTTCACACAACTCCATTCTATGATTTCACACACCTCCATCCTATGACTTCACACACCTCAATTGTGACTTCACACAGCTCCATTCTGTGACTTCACACAGCTCCATTCTGTGACTTCACACACCTCCATTCTATGACTTCACACACCTGCATTCTGACTTCACACACCTCCATTCTCTGATTTCACACACCCCCATTCTATGACTTCACACACCTCCATTGTGACTTCACACACCTCCATTCATGAGTTCATACACCTCCATTCTGACTTCACAAACCTCCATTCTATGACTTCACAGACTTTGAATATGTGACTTCACTCACCTCCACTCTATGACTTCACACTTCTCCATTCTATGACTTCCCACACCTCCTTTCCATGACTTCACCCAACCCCATTCTATGACTTCACACCTCCATTCTGACTTCACACACCTCCATTCGGTGACTTCACACACCTCCATTCTATGAGTTCACACACCTCCATTTTGACTTCACACACCTCCATTCTATGACTTCACACACCTTCATTCTTACTTCAGAAACATCCGTTCTATGACTTCACACACCTCCATTCTATGACTTCACACACCTCCATTCTATGACTTCACACACCTCCATTCTGTGACTTCACACACCTCCATTCTATGACTTCACACACCTGCATTCTGACTTCACACACCTTCATTCTCTGATTTCACACACCCCCATTCTATGACTTCACACACCTCCATTGTGACTTCACACACCTCCATTCATGAGTTCATACACCTCCATTCTGACTTCACAAACCTCCATTCTATGACTTCACAGACTTTGAATATGTGACTTCCCTCACCTCCACTCTATGACTTCACACTTCTCCATTCTATGACTTCCCACACCTCCTTTCCATGACTTCACCCAACCCCATTCTATGACTTCACACCTCCATTCTGACTTCACACACCTCCATTCTGTGATTTCACGCACCTCCATTCTATGTCTTCACACACTTCCATTCTGTGACTTCACGCACCTCCATTCTATGTCTTCACACACCTCCATTGTGACTTCACACACCTCCATTCAGTGATTTCACACTCCGCCATTCTGACTTCACACTCCTCCATTCTGCGAATTCACAAAACTCCATTCTATGATTTCACACACCTCCATACTATGACTTCACACACCTCCATCTATGACTTCACACACCTCCATTCTGAGTTCACACACCTCAATTCTGTGACTTCACACACCTCCATTCTGACTTCACACAACAATATATGACTTCACACACCTCCATTCTGTGACTTCACACACTTCCATTGTGACGACACACACCTCCATTCTATGAGTTCACACACCTCCATTCTATGACTTCACATACCTCCATTCTGACTTCACACACCTCCATTCTATGACTTCACAGACCTCGAATCTGTGACTTCACTCACCTCCATTCTATGACTTCACACTGCTCCATTCTATGACTTCCCACACCTCCTTTCTATGACTTCACCCACCTCTATTCTATGACTTCACACCTCGATTCTGACTTCAGATACCTCCATTCTGTGAATTCACACACCTCCATTCTATGACTTCAAACACCTCCATTCTCTGACTTCACACACCTCCATTCTGAGCTCACACAACTCCATTCGGTGACTTCACACACCTCCATTCTTACTTCACAAACCTCCATTCTATGACTTCACACACTTCCATTCTATGAGTTCACACACCTGCATGGTGACTTCACACACCTCCATTATCTGACTTCACACACCTCCATTCTGACTTCACACACCTCCATTCTGTCTTCAGACACCTCAATTCTGTGACTTCACACAACTCCATTCTATGATTTCACACACCTCCATTCTATGACTTCACAGACCTCCATTCTATGACTTCACACACCTCCTTTCTGAGTTCACACACATCCATTCTGTGACTTCACACACCTCCATTGTGACTTCATACACCTCCATTCTATGAGTTCACACACCTCTATTCTGACTTCACACACATCCATTCTATGACTTCACACAGCTGCATTCTGACTTCACACACCTCCATTCTATGACTTCACAAACCTCCATTCTGTGACTTCACACACCTCCACTCTGTGACTTTACACACCTCCATTCTGTGACTTCACACACCTCCATTCTCTGATTTCACACACCCCCATTCTATGACTTCACACACCTCCATTGTGACTTCACACACCTCCATTCATGAGTTCATACACCTCCATTCTGACTTCACAAACCTCCATTCTATGACTTCACAGACTTTGAATATGTGACTTCACTCACCTCCACTCTATGACTTCACACTTCTCCATTCTATGACTTCCCACACCTCCTTTCCATGACTTCACCCAACCCCATTCTATGACTTCACACCTCCATTCTGACTTCACACACCTCCATTCTGTGACTTCACGCACCTCCATTCTATGTCTTCACACACTTCCATTCTGTGACTTCACGCACCTCCATTCTATGTCTTCACACACCTCCATTGTGACTTCACACACCTCCATTCAGTGATTTCACACTCCGCCATTCTGACTTCACACTCCTCCATTCTGCGAATTCACAAAACTCCATTCTATGATTTCACACACCTCCATACTATGACTTCACACACCTCCATCTATGACTTCACACACCTCCATTCTGAGTTCACACACTTCAATTCTGTGACTTCACACACCTCCATTCTGACTTCACACAACAATATATGACTTCACACACCTCCATTCTGTGACTTCACACCCTTCCATTGTGACGACACACACCTCCATTCTATGAGTTCACACACCTCCATTCTATGACTTCACATACCTCCATTCTGACTTCACACACCTCCATTCTATGACTTCACAGACCTCGAATCTGTGACTTCACTCACCTCCATTCTATGACTTCACACTGCTCCATTCTATGACTTCCCACACCTCCTTTCTATGACTTCACCCACCTCTATTCTATGACTTCACACCTCGATTCTGACTTCAGATACCTCCATTCTGTGAATTCACACACCTCCATTCTATGACTTCAAACACCTCCATTCTCTGACTTCACACACCTCCATTCTGAGCTCACACAACTCCATTCGGTGACTTCACACACCTCCATTCTTACTTCACAAACCTCCATTCTATGACTTCACACACTTCCATTCTATGAGTTCACACACCTGCATGGTGACTTCACACACCTCCATTATCTGACTTCACACACCTCCATTCTGACTTCACACACCTCCATTCTGTCTTCAGACACCTCAATTCTGTGACTTCACACAACTCCATTCTATGATTTCACACACCTCCATCCTATGACTTCACACACCTCAATTGTGACTTCACACAGCTCCATTCTGTGACTTCACACAGCTCCATTCTGTGACTTCACACACCTCCATTCTATGACTTCACACACCTGCATTCTGACTTCACACACCTCCATTCTCTGATTTCACACACCCCCATTCTATGACTTCACACACCTCCATTGTGACTTCACACACCTCCATTCATGAGTTCATACACCTCCATTCTGACTTCACAAACCTCCATTCTATGACTTCACAGACTTTGAATATGTGACTTCACTCACCTCCACTCTATGACTTCACACTTCTCCATTCTATGACTTCCCACACCTCCTTTCCATGACTTCACCCAACCCCATTCTATGACTTCACACCTCCATTCTGACTTCACACACCTCCATTCGGTGACTTCACACACCTCCATTCTATGAGTTCACACACCTCCATTTTGACTTCACACACCTCCATTCTATGACTTCACACACCTTCATTCTTACTTCAGAAACATCCGTTCTATGACTTCACACACCTCCATTCTATGACTTCACACACCTCCATTCTATGACTTCACACACCTCCATTCTGTGACTTCACACACCTCCATTCTATGACTTCACACACCTGCATTCTGACTTCACACACCTTCATTCTCTGATTTCACACACCCCCATTCTATGACTTCACACACCTCCATTGTGACTTCACACACCTCCATTCATGAGTTCATACACCTCCATTCTGACTTCACAAACCTCCATTCTATGACTTCACAGACTTTGAATATGTGACTTCCCTCACCTCCACTCTATGACTTCACACTTCTCCATTCTATGACTTCCCACACCTCCTTTCCATGACTTCACCCAACCCCATTCTATGACTTCACACCTCCATTCTGACTTCACACACCTCCATTCTGTGATTTCACGCACCTCCATTCTATGTCTTCACACACTTCCATTCTGTGACTTCACGCACCTCCATTCTATGTCTTCACACACCTCCATTGTGACTTCACACACCTCCATTCAGTGATTTCACACTCCGCCATTCTGACTTCACACTCCTCCATTCTGCGAATTCACAAAACTCCATTCTATGATTTCACACACCTCCATACTATGACTTCACACACCTCCATCTATGACTTCACACACCTCCATTCTGAGTTCACACACCTCAATTCTGTGACTTCACACACCTCCATTCTGACTTCACACAACAATATATGACTTCACACACCTCCATTCTGTGACTTCACACACTTCCATTGTGACGACACACACCTCCATTCTATGAGTTCACACACCTCCATTCTATGACTTCACATACCTCCATTCTGACTTCACACACCTCCATTCTATGACTTCACAGACCTCGAATCTGTGACTTCACTCACCTCCATTCTATGACTTCACACTGCTCCATTCTATGACTTCCCACACCTCCTTTCTATGACTTCACCCACCTCTATTCTATGACTTCACACCTCGATTCTGACTTCAGATACCTCCATTCTGTGAATTCACACACCTCCATTCTATGACTTCAAACACCTCCATTCTCTGACTTCACACACCTCCATTCTGAGCTCACACAACTCCATTCGGTGACTTCACACACCTCCATTCTTACTTCACAAACCTCCATTCTATGACTTCACACACTTCCATTCTATGAGTTCACACACCTGCATGGTGACTTCACACACCTCCATTATCTGACTTCACACACCTCCATTCTGACTTCACACACCTCCATTCTGTCTTCAGACACCTCAATTCTGTGACTTCACACAACTCCATTCTATGATTTCACACACCTCCATTCTATGACTTCACAGACCTCCATTCTATGACTTCACACACCTCCTTTCTGAGTTCACACACATCCATTCTGTGACTTCACACACCTCCATTGTGACTTCATACACCTCCATTCTATGAGTTCACACACCTCTATTCTGACTTCACACACATCCATTCTATGACTTCACACAGCTGCATTCTGACTTCACACACCTCCATTCTATGACTTCACAAACCTCCATTCTGTGACTTCACACACCTCCACTCTGTGACTTTACACACCTCCATTCTGTGACTTCACACACCTCCATTCTCTGATTTCACACACCCCCATTCTATGACTTCACACACCTCCATTGTGACTTCACACACCTCCATTCATGAGTTCATACACCTCCATTCTGACTTCACAAACCTCCATTCTATGACTTCACAGACTTTGAATATGTGACTTCACTCACCTCCACTCTATGACTTCACACTTCTCCATTCTATGACTTCCCACACCTCCTTTCCATGACTTCACCCAACCCCATTCTATGACTTCACACCTCCATTCTGACTTCACACACCTCCATTCTGTGACTTCACGCACCTCCATTCTATGTCTTCACACACTTCCATTCTGTGACTTCACGCACCTCCATTCTATGTCTTCACACACCTCCATTGTGACTTCACACACCTCCATTCAGTGATTTCACACTCCGCCATTCTGACTTCACACTCCTCCATTCTGCGAATTCACAAAACTCCATTCTATGATTTCACACACCTCCATACTATGACTTCACACACCTCCATCTATGACTTCACACACCTCCATTCTGAGTTCACACACCTCAATTCTGTGACTTCACACACCTCCATTCTGACTTCACACAACAATATATGACTTCACACACCTCCATTCTGTGACTTCACACACTTCCATTGTGACGACACACACCTCCATTCTATGAGTTCACACACCTCCATTCTATGACTTCACATACCTCCATTCTGACTTCACACACCTCCATTCTATGACTTCACAGACCTCGAATCTGTGACTTCACTCACCTCCATTCTATGACTTCACACTGCTCCATTCTATGACTTCCCACACCTCCTTTCTATGACTTCACCCACCTCTATTCTATGACTTCACACCTCGATTCTGACTTCAGATACCTCCATTCTGTGAATTCACACACCTCCATTCTATGACTTCAAACACCTCCATTCTCTGACTTCACACACCTCCATTCTGAGCTCACACAACTCCATTCGGTGACTTCACACACCTCCATTCTTACTTCACAAACCTCCATTCTATGACTTCACACACTTCCATTCTATGAGTTCACACACCTGCATGGTGACTTCACACACCTCCATTATCTGACTTCACACACCTCCATTCTGACTTCACACACCTCCATTCTTTCTTCAGACACCTCAATTCTGTGACTTCACACACCTCCATTCTATGATTTCACACACCTCCATTCTATGACTTCACAGACCTCCATTCTATGACTTCACACACCTCCTTTCTGAGTTCACACACATCCATTCTGTGACTTCACACACCTCCATTGTGACTTCATAAACCTCCATTCTATGAGTTCACACACCTCTATTCTGACTTCACACACATCCATTCTATGACTTCACACAGCTGCATTCTGACTTCACACAACTCCATTCTATGACTTCGCACACCTCTATTCTGACTTCACACACCTGCATTCTGTGACTTCACACACCTCCATTCTATGACTTCACAAACCTCCATTCTGTGACTTCACACACCTCCACTCTGTGACTTTACACACCTCCATTCTGTGACTTCACACACCTCGATTCTGTGATTTCACACACAATCCATTCTATGTCTTCACAAACCTCCATTCTTTGATTTCACACACCTCCATCCTATGACTTCACACACCTCAATTGTGACTTCACACAGCTCCATTCTGTGACTTCACACAGCTACATTCTGTGACTTCACACACCTCCATTCTATGACTTCACACACCTGCATTCTGACTTCACACACCTCCATTCTCTGATTTCACACACCCCCATTCTATGACTTCACACACCTCCATTGTGACTTCACACACCTCCATTCATGAGTTCATACACCTCCATTCTGACTTCACAAACCTCCATTCTATGACTTCACAGACTTTGAATATGTGACTTCACTCACCTCCACTCTATGACTTCACACTTCTCCATTCTATGACTTCCCACACCTCCTTTCCATGACTTCACCCAACCCCATTCTATGACTTCACACCTCCATTCTGACTTCACAAACCTCCATTCGGTGACTTCACACACCTCCATTCTATGAGTTCACACACCTCCATTTTGACTTCACACACCTCCATTCTATGACTTCACACACCTTCATTCTTACTTCAGAAACATCCGTTCTATGACTTCACACACCTCCATTCTATGACTTCACACACCTCCATTCTATGACTTCACACTGCTCCATTCTATGACTTCCCACACCTCCTTTCTATGACTTCACCCACCTCTATTCTATGACTTCACACCTCGATTCTGACTTCAGATACCTCCATTCTGTGAATTCACACACCTCCATTCTATGACTTCAAACACCTCCATTCTCAGACTTCACACACCTCCATTCTGAGCTCACACAACTCCATTCGGTGACTTCACACACCTCCATTCTTACTTCACAAACCTCCATTCTATGACTTCACACACTTCCATTCTATGAGTTCACACACCTGCATGGTGACTTCACACACCTCCATTATCTGACTTCACACACCTCCATTCTGACTTCACACACCTCCATTCTTTCTTCAGACACCTCAATTCTGTGACTTCACACACCTCCATTCTATGACTTCACACACCTCCATTGTGACTTCACACACCTCCATTCATGAGTTCATACACCTCCATTCTGACTTCACAAACCTCCATTCTATGACTTCACAGACTTTGAATATGTGACTTCACTCACCTCCACTCTATGACTTCACACTTCTCCATTCTATGACTTCCCACACCTCCTTTCCATGACTTCACCCAACCCCATTCTATGACTTCACACCTCCATTCTGACTTCACACACCTCCATTCGGTGACTTCACACACCTCCATTCTATGAGTTCACACACCTCCATTTTGACTTCACACACCTCCATTCTATGACTTCACACACCTTCATTCTTACTTCAGAAACATCCGTTCTATGACTTCACACACCTCCATTCTATGACTTCACACACCTCCATTCTATGACTTCACACACCTCCATTCTGTGACTTCACACACCTCCATTCTATGACTTCACACACCTGCATTCTGACTTCACACACCTTCATTCTCTGATTTCACACACCCCCATTCTATGACTTCACACACCTCCATTGTGACTTCACACACCTCCATTCATGAGTTCATACACCTCCATTCTGACTTCACAAACCTCCATTCTATGACTTCACAGACTTTGAATATGTGACTTCACTCACCTCCACTCTATGACTTCACACTTCTCCATTCTATGACTTCCCACACCTCCTTTCCATGACTTCACCCAACCCCATTCTATGACTTCACACCTCCATTCTGACTTCACACACCTCCATTCTGTGACTTCACGCACCTCCATTCTATGTCTTCACACACTTCCATTCTGTGACTTCACGCACCTCCATTCTATGTCTTCACACACCTCCATTGTGACTTCACACACCTCCATTCAGTGATTTCACACTCCGCCATTCTGACTTCACACTCCTCCATTCTGCGAATTCACAAAACTCCATTCTATGATTTCACACACCTCCATACTATGACTTCACACACCTCCATCTATGACTTCACACACCTCCATTCTGAGTTCACACACCTCAATTCTGTGACTTCACACACCTCCATTCTGACTTCACACAACAATATATGACTTCACACACCTCCATTCTGTGACTTCACACACTTCCATTGTGACGACACACACCTCCATTCTATGAGTTCACACACCTCCATTCTATGACTTCACATACCTCCATTCTGACTTCACACACCTCCATTCTATGACTTCACAGACCTCGAATCTGTGACTTCACTCACCTCCATTCTATGACTTCACACTGCTCCATTCTATGACTTCCCACACCTCCTTTCTATGACTTCACCCACCTCTATTCTATGACTTCACACCTCGATTCTGACTTCAGATACCTCCATTCTGTGAATTCACACACCTCCATTCTATGACTTCAAACACCTCCATTCTCTGACTTCACACACCTCCATTCTGAGCTCACACAACTCCATTCGGTGACTTCACACACCTCCATTCTTACTTCACAAACCTCCATTCTATGACTTCACACACTTCCATTCTATGAGTTCACACACCTGCATGGTGACTTCACACACCTCCATTATCTGACTTCACACACCTCCATTCTGACTTCACACACCTCCATTCTGTCTTCAGACACCTCAATTCTGTGACTTCACACAACTCCATTCTATGATTTCACACACCTCCATTCTATGACTTCACAGACCTCCATTCTATGACTTCACACACCTCCTTTCTGAGTTCACACACATCCATTCTGTGACTTCACACACCTCCATTGTGACTTCATACACCTCCATTCTATGAGTTCACACACCTCTATTCTGACTTCACACACATCCATTCTATGACTTCACACAGCTGCATTCTGACTTCACACACCTCCATTCTATGACTTCGCACACCTCTACTCTGACTTCACACACCTGCATTCTGTGACTTCACACACCTCCATTCTATGACTTCACAAACCTCCATTCTGTGACTTCACACACCTCCACTCTGTGACTTTACACACCTCCATTCTGTGACTTCACACACCTCCATTCTGTGATTTCACACACAATCCATTCTATGACTTCACAAACCTCCATTCTTTGATTTCACACACCTCCATCCTATGACTTCACACACCTCAATTGTGACTTCACACAGCTCCATTCTGTGACTTCACACAGCTCCATTCTGTGACTTCACACACCTCCATTCTATGACTTCACACACCTGCATTCTGACTTCACACACCTCCATTCTCTGATTTCACACACCCCCATTCTATGACTTCACACACCTCCATTGTGACTTCACACACCTCCATTCATGAGTTCATACACCTCCATTCTGACTTCACAAACCTCCATTCTATGACTTCACAGACTTTGAATATGTGACTTCACTCACCTCCACTCTATGACTTCACACTTCTACATTCTATGACTTCCCACACCTCCTTTCCATGACTTCACCCAACCCCATTCTATGACTTCACACCTCCATTCTGACTTCACACACCTCCATTCGGTGACTTCACACACCTCCATTCTATGAGTTCACACACCTCCATTTTGACTTCACACACCTCCATTCTATGACTTCACACACCTTCATTCTTACTTCAGAAACATCCGTTCTATGACTTCACACACCTCCATTCTATGACTTCACACACCTCCATTCTATGACTTCACACACCTCCATTCTGTGACTTCACACACCTCCATTCTATGACTTCACACACCTGCATTCTGACTTCACACACCTTCATTCTCTGATTTCACACACCCCCATTCTATGACTTCACACACCTCCATTGTGACTTCACACACCTCCATTCATGAGTTCATACACCTCCATTCTGACTTCACAAACCCCCATTCTATGACTTCACAGACTTTGAATATGTGACTTCACTCACCTCCACTCTATGACTTCACACTTCTCCATTCTATGACTTCCCACACCTCCTTTCCATGACTTCACCCAACCCCATTCTATGACTTCACACCTCCATTCTGACTTCACACACCTCCATTCTGTGACTTCACGCACCTCCATTCTATGTCTTCACACACTTCCATTCTGTGACTTCACGCACCTCCATTCTATGTCTTCACACACCTCCATTGTGACTTCACACACCTCCATTCAGTGATTTCACACTCCGCCATTCTGACTTCACACTCCTCCATTCTGCGAATTCACAAAACTCCATTCTATGATTTCACACACCTCCATACTATGACTTCACACACCTCCATCTATGACTTCACACACCTCCATTCTGAGTTCACACACTTCAATTCTGTGACTTCACACACCTCCATTCTGACTTCACACAACAATATATGACTTCACACACCTCCATTCTGTGACTTCACACACTTCCATTGTGACGACACACACCTCCATTCTATGAGTTCACACACCTCCATTCTATGACTTCACATACCTCCATTCTGACTTCACACACCTCCATTCTATGACTTCACAGACCTCGAATCTGTGACTTCACTCACCTCCATTCTATGACTTCACACTGCTCCATTCTATGACTTCCCACACCTCCTTTCTATGACTTCACCCACCTCTATTCTATGACTTCACACCTCGATTCTGACTTCAGATACCTCCATTCTGTGAATTCACACACCTCCATTCTATGACTTCAAACACCTCCATTCTCTGACTTCACACACCTCCATTCTGAGCTCACACAACTCCATTCGGTGACTTCACACACCTCCATTCTTACTTCACAAACCTCCATTCTATGACTTCACACACTTCCATTCTATGAGTTCACACACCTGCATGGTGACTTCACACACCTCCATTATCTGACTTCACACACCTCCATTCTGACTTCACACACCTCCATTCTGTCTTCAGACACCTCAATTCTGTGACTTCACACAACTCCATTCTATGATTTCACACACCTCCATCCTATGACTTCACACACCTCAATTGTGACTTCACACAGCTCCATTCTGTGACTTCACACAGCTCCATTCTGTGACTTCACACACCTCCATTCTATGACTTCACACACCTGCATTCTGACTTCACACACCTCCATTCTCTGATTTCACACACCCCCATTCTATGACTTCACACACCTCCATTGTGACTTCACACACCTCCATTCATGAGTTCATACACCTCCATTCTGACTTCACAAACCTCCATTCTATGACTTCACAGACTTTGAATATGTGACTTCACTCACCTCCACTCTATGACTTCACACTTCTACATTCTATGACTTCCCACACCTCCTTTCCATGACTTCACCCAACCCCATTCTATGACTTCACACCTCCATTCTGACTTCACACACCTCCATTCGGTGACTTCACACACCTCCATTCTATGAGTTCACACACCTCCATTTTGACTTCACACACCTCCATTCTATGACTTCACACACCTTCATTCTTACTTCAGAAACATCCGTTCTATGACTTCACACACCTCCATTCTATGACTTCACACACCTCCATTCTATGACTTCACACACCTCCATTCTGTGACTTCACACACCTCCATTCTATGACTTCACACACCTGCATTCTGACTTCACACACCTTCATTCTCTGATTTCACACACCCCCATTCTATGACTTCACACACCTCCATTGTGACTTCACACACCTCCATTCATGAGTTCATACACCTCCATTCTGACTTCACAAACCTCCATTCTATGACTTCACAGACTTTGAATATGTGACTTCCCTCACCTCCACTCTATGACTTCACACTTCTCCATTCTATGACTTCCCACACCTCCTTTCCATGACTTCACCCAACCCCATTCTATGACTTCACACCTCCATTCTGACTTCACACACCTCCATTCTGTGACTTCACGCACCTCCATTCTATGTCTTCACACACTTCCATTCTGTGACTTCACGCACCTCCATTCTATGTCTTCACACACCTCCATTGTGACTTCACACACCTCCATTCAGTGATTTCACACTCCGCCATTCTGACTTCACACTCCTCCATTCTGCGAATTCACAAAACTCCATTCTATGATTTCACACACCTCCATACTATGACTTCACACACCTCCATCTATGACTTCACACACCTCCATTCTGAGTTCACACACCTCAATTCTGTGACTTCACACACCTCCATTCTGACTTCACACAACAATATATGACTTCACACACCTCCATTCTGTGACTTCACACACTTCCATTGTGACGACACACACCTCCATTCTATGAGTTCACACACCTCCATTCTATGACTTCACATACCTCCATTCTGACTTCACACACCTCCATTCTATGACTTCACAGACCTCGAATCTGTGACTTCACTCACCTCCATTCTATGACTTCACACTGCTCCATTCTATGACTTCCCACACCTCCTTTCTATGACTTCACCCACCTCTATTCTATGACTTCACACCTCGATTCTGACTTCAGATACCTCCATTCTGTGAATTCACACACCTCCATTCTATGACTTCAAACACCTCCATTCTCTGACTTCACACACCTCCATTCTGAGCTCACACAACTCCATTCGGTGACTTCACACACCTCCATTCTTACTTCACAAACCTCCATTCTATGACTTCACACACTTCCATTCTATGAGTTCACACACCTGCATGGTGACTTCACACACCTCCATTATCTGACTTCACACCCCTCCATTCTGACTTCACACACCTCCATTCTTTCTTCAGACACCTCAATTCTGTGACTTCACACACCTCCATTCTATGATTTCACACACCTCCATTCTACGACTTCACAGACCTCCATTCTATGACTTCACACACCTCCTTTCTGAGTTCACACACATCCATTCTGTGACTTCACACACCTCCATTGTGACTTCATAAACCTCCATTCTATGAGTTCACACACCTCTATTCTCACTTCACACACATCCATTCTATGACTTCACACAGCTGCATTCTGACTTCACACAACTCCATTCTATGACTTCGCACACCTCTATTCTGACTTCACACACCTGCATTCTGTGACTTCACACACCTCCATTCTATGACTTCACAAACCTCCATTCTGTGACTTCACACACCTCCACTCTGTGACTTTACACACCTCCATTCTGTGACTTCACACACCTCCATTCTGTGATTTCACACACAATCCATTCTATGTCTTCACAAACCTCCATTCTTTGATTTCACACACCTCCATCCTATGACTTCACACACCTCAATTGTGACTTCACACAGCTCCATTCTGTGACTTCACACAGCTCCATTCTGTGACTTCACACACCTCCATTCTATGACTTCACACACCTGCATTCTGACTTCACACACCTCCATTCTCTGATTTCACACACCCCCATTCTATGACTTCACACACCTCCATTGTGACTTCACACACCTCCATTCATGAGTTCATACACCTCCATTCTGACTTCACAAACCTCCATTCTATGACTTCACAGACTTTGAATATGTGACTTCACTCACCTCCACTCTATGACTTCACACTTCTCCATTCTATGACTTCCCACACCTCCTTTCCATGACTTCACCCAACCCCATTCTATGACTTCACACCTCCATTCTGACTTCACAAACCTCCATTCGGTGACTTCACACACCTCCATTCTATGAGTTCACACACCTCCATTTTGACTTCACACACCTCCATTCTATGACTTCACACACCTTCATTCTTACTTCAGAAACATCCGTTCTATGATTTCACACACCTCCATTCTATGACTTCACACACCTCCATTCTATGACTTCACACTGCTCCATTCTATGACTTCCCACACCTCCTTTCTATGACTTCACCCACCTCTATTCTATGACTTCACACCTCGATTCTGACTTCAGATACCTCCATTCTGTGAATTCACACACCTCCATTCTATGACTTCAAACACCTCCATTCTCAGACTTCACACACCTCCATTCTGAGCTCACACAACTCCATTCGGTGACTTCACACACCTCCATTCTTACTTCACAAACCTCCATTCTATGACTTCACACACTTCCATTCTATGAGTTCACACACCTGCATGGTGACTTCACACACCTCCATTATCTGACTTCACACACCTCCATTCTGACTTCACACACCTCCATTCTTTCTTCAGACACCTCAATTCTGTGACTTCACACACCTCCATTCTATGACTTCACACACCTCCATTGTGACTTCACACACCTCCATTCATGAGTTCATACACCTCCATTCTGACTTCACAAACCTCCATTCTATGACTTCACAGACTTTGAATATGTGACTTCACTCACCTCCACTCTATGACTTCACACTTCTCCATTCTATGACTTCCCACACCTCCTTTCCATGACTTCACCCAACCCCATTCTATGACTTCACACCTCCATTCTGACTTCACACACCTCCATTCGGTGACTTCACACACCTCCATTCTATGAGTTCACACACCTCCATTTTGACTTCACACACCTCCATTCTATGACTTCACACACCTTCATTCTTACTTCAGAAACATCCGTTCTATGACTTCACACACCTCCATTCTATGACTTCACACACCTCCATTCTATGACTTCACACACCTCCATTCTGTGACTTTACACACCTCCATTCTATGACTTCACACACCTGCATTCTGACTTCACACACCTTCATTCTCTGATTTCACACACCCCCATTCTATGACTTCACACACCTCCATTGTGACTTCACACACCTCCATTCATGAGTTCATACACCTCCATTCTGACTTCACAAATCTCCATTCTATGACTTCACAGACTTTGAATATGTGACTTCACTCACCTCCACTCTATGACTTCACACTTCTCCATTCTATGACTTCCCACACCTCCTTTCCATGACTTCACCCAACCCCATTCTATGACTTCACACCACTATTCTGACTTCACACACCTCCATTCTGTGACTTCACGCACCTCCATTCTATGTCTTCACACACTTCCATTCTGTGACTTCACGCACCTCCATTCTATGTCTTCACACACCTCCATTGTGACTTCACACACCTCCATTCAGTGATTTCACACTCCGCCATTCTGACTTCACACTCCTCCATTCTGCGAATTCACAAAACTCCATTCTATGATTTCACACACCTCCATACTATGACTTCACACACCTCCATCTATGACTTCACACACCTCCATTCTGAGTTCACACACTTCAATTCTGTGACTTCACACACCTCCATTCTGACTTCACACAACAATATATGACTTCACACACCTCCATTCTGTGACTTCACACACTTCCATTGTGACGACACACACCTCCATTCTATGAGTTCACACACCTCCATTCTATGACTTCACATACCTCCATTCTGACTTCACACACCTCCATTCTATGACTTCACAGACCTCGAATCTGTGACTTCACTCACCTCCATTCTATGACTTCACACTGCTCCATTCTATGACTTCCCACACCTCCTTTCTATGACTTCACCCACCTCTATTCTATGACTTCACACCTCGATTCTGACTTCAGATACCTCCATTCTGTGAATTCACACACCTCCATTCTATGACTTCAAACACCTCCATTCTCTGACTTCACACACCTCCATTCTGAGCTCACACAACTCCATTCGGTGACTTCACACACCTCCATTCTTACTTCACAAACCTCCATTCTATGACTTCACACACTTCCATTCTATGAGTTCACACACCTGCATGGTGACTTCACACACCTCCATTATCTGACTTCACACACCTCCATTCTGACTTCACACACCTCCATTCTGTCTTCAGACACCTCAATTCTGTGACTTCACACAACTCCATTCTATGATTTCACACACCTCCATTCTATGACTTCACAGACCTCCATTCTATGACTTCACACACCTCCTTTCTGAGTTCACACACATCCATTCTGTGACTTCACACACCTCCATTGTGACTTCATACACCTCCATTCTATGAGTTCACACACCTCTATTCTGACTTCACACACATCCATTCTATGACTTCACACAGCTGCATTCTGACTTCACACACCTCCATTCTATGACTTCACAAACCTCCATTCTGTGACTTCACACACCTCCACTCTGTGACTTTACACACCTCCATTCTGTGACTTCACACACCTCCATTCTGTGATTTCACACACAATCTATTCTATGACTTCACAAACCTCCATTCTTTGATTTCACACACCTCCATCCTATGACTTCATACACCTCCATTGTGACTTCACACAGCTCCATTCTGTGACTTCACACAGCTCCATTCTGTGACTTCACACACCTCCATTCTCTGACTTCACACACCTGCATTCTGACTTCACACACCTCCATTCTCTGATTTCACACACCTCCATTGTGACTTCACACACCTCCATTCATGAGTTCATACACCTCCATTCTGACTTCACAAACCTCCATTCTATGACTTCATAGACTTTGAATATGTGACTTCACTCACCTCCACTCTATGACTTCACACTTCTCCATTCTATGACTTCCCACACCTCGTTTCCATGACTTCAACCAACCCCATTCTATGACTTCACACCTCCATTCTGACTTCACACACCTCCATTCGGTGACTTCACACACCTCCATTCTATGCGTTCACACTCCTCCATTTTGACTTCACACACCTCCATTCTATGACTTCACACACCTTCATTCTTACTTCAGAAACATCCGTTCTATGACTTCACACACCTCCATTCTATGACTTCACACACCTCCATTCTATGACTTCACACACCTACATTCTGTGACTTCACACACCTCCATTCTATGTCTTCACACACCTCCATTGTGACTTCACACACGTCCATTCTATGAGTAGACACACGTCCATTCTGACTTCACACACTTCCATTTTATGACTTCACACTCCTCCATTCTGACTTCACACAGCTCCATTCTGTGAATTCACAAAATTCCAATCTATGATTTCACACACCTCCATACTGTGACTTCACATACCTCCATCTATGACTTCAAACACCTCCATTCTGAGTTCACACACCTCCATTCTGTGACTTCACACACCTCCATTCTGACTTCATACACCTCCAATATATGACTTCACACACCTCCATTCTGTGACTTCACACACTTCCATTGTGACGTCACACACATCCATTCTATGAGTTCACACACATCCATTCTAGGACTTCACACTCCTCAATTCTGACATCACACATCTCCATTCTATGACTTCACAGACCTCGGATCTGTGACTTCACTCACCTCCATTCTATGACTTCACACTCCTGTATTCTATGACTTCCCACATCTCCTTTCTATGACTTCACCCACCTCTATTCTATGACTTCACACCTCCATTCTGACTTCACACACCTCCATTCTGTGACTTCACACACCTCCATTCTATGACTTCACACACCTCCATTCTATGCCTTCACACACCTTCATTCTTACTTCAGAAACATAGATTCTATGACCTCACACACCTCCATTCTATGACTTCACAAATCTCCATTCTGTGACTTCCCACACCTCCATTCTGAGTTCACACATCTCCATTCTGTGACTTCACACACCTCCCTTCTGACTTCACACACCTCCCTTCTGTAACTTCACACACCTCCATTTTGAGTTCACCCCCTTCCATTCTGTGACGTCACACACCTCCATTCTGTTACTTCACACACCTCCATTCTGTGACTTCACACACCTCCATTCTATGACTTCACACACCTCCATTCTATGAATTCACACACCTCCATTCTGGCACTTCACACACCTCCATTGTATGACTTCACACACCTCTATTCTGTGACTTCACACACCTCCTTTCTGAGTTCACACAACTCCATTCTATGACTTCGCACACCTGCATTGTGACTTCACTCACCTCCATTCTATGAGTTCACACACGTGCATTGTGACTTCACACACCTCCATTCTATGACTTCACACATCTCCATTCTGACTTCACACACCTCCATGCTGTGACATCACACACCTCCATTCTGACTTCACACACCCCCATTCTTTGACTTCACACACCTCCATTCTATGACTTCACACACCTCCACTGTGACTTCACAGAACTCCATTCTGTGACTTCACACACCTCCCTCTGTGACTTCACACACATCCAATCTATGACTTCACACACTTCCAATCTATGACTTCACACACATCCATTCTTTGACTTCACACACCACAATTTTGACTTCACACAAGTCCATTCATTGACTTCACTCACCTCCATTCTCTGACTTCACACACCTCCATTTTGACTTCACACACTTCCATTCTGTGACTTCACACACCTCCATTCTATGACTTCACAAACCTCCATTCTGTGACTTCACACACCTCCACTCTGTGACTTTACACACCTCCATTCTGTGACTTCACACACCTCCATTCTGTGATTTCACACACAATTCCTTCTATGACTTCACAAACCTCCATTCTTTGATTTCACACACCTCCATCCTATGACTTCACACACCTCCATTGTGACTTCACACAGCTCCATTCTGTGACTTCACACAGCTCCATTCTGTGACTTCACACACCTCCATTCTATGACTTCACACACCTGCATTCTGACTTCACACACCTCCATTCTCTGATTTCACACACCTCCATTGTGACTTCACACACCTCCATTCATGAGTTCATACACCTCCATTCTGACTTCACAAACCTCCATTCTATGACTTCACAGACTTTGAATATGTGACTTCACTCACCTCCACTCTATGACTTCACACTTCTCCATTCTATGACTTCCCACACCTCCTTTCCACGACTTCACCCAACCCCATTCTATGACTTCACACCTCCATTCTGACTTCACACACCTCCATTCGGTGACTTCACACACCTCCATTCTATGAGTTCACACACCTCCATTTTGACTTCACACACCTCCATTCTATGACTTCACACACCTTCATTCTTACTTCAGAAACATCCGTTCTATGACTTCACACACCTCCATTCTATGACTTCACACACCTCCATTCTATGACTTCACACACCTACATTCTGTGACTTCACACACCTCCATTCTATGTCTTCACACACCTCCATTGTGACTTCACACACGTCCATTCTATGAGTAGACACACGTCCATTCTGACTTCACACACTTCCATTTTATGACTTCACACTCCTCCATTCTGACTTCACACAGCTCCATTCTGTGAATTCACAAAATTCCAATCTATGATTTCACACACCTCCATACTGTGACTTCACACACCTCCATCTATGACTTCAAACACCTCCATTCTGAGTTCACACACCTCCATTCTGTGACTTCACACACCTCCATTCTGACTTCATACACCTCCAATATATGACTGCACACACCTCCATTCTGTGACTTCACACACTTCCATTGTGACGTCACACACCTCCATTCTATGAGTTCACACACATCCATTCTAGGACTTCACACTCCTCAATTCTGACATCACACATCTCCATTCTATGACTTCACAGACCTCGGATCTGTGACTTCACTCACCTCCATTCTATGACTTCACACTCCTCTATTCTATGACTTCCCACATCTCCTTTCTATGACTTCACCCACCTCTATTCTATGACTTCACACCTCCATTCTGACTTCACACACCTCCATTCTGTGACTTCACACACCTCCATTCTATGACTTCACACACCTCCATTCTATGACTTCACACACCTTCATTCTTACTTCAGAAACATCCATTCTATGACCTCACACACCTCCATTCTATGACTTCACAAATCTCCATTCTGTGACTTCCCACACTTCCATTCTGAGTTCACACATCTCCATTCTGTGACTTCACACACCTCCCTTCTGACTTCACACACCTCCCTTCTGTAACTTCACACACCTCCATTTTGAGTTCACCCCCTTCCATTCTGTGACGTCACACACCTCCATTCTGTTACTTCACACACCTCCATTCTGTGACTTCACAAACCTCCATTCTATGACTTCACACACCTCCATTCTGTGAATTCACACACCTCCATTCTGGCACTTCACACACCTCCATTGTATGACTTCACACACCTCTATTCTGTGACTTTACACACCTCCTTTCTGAGTTCACACAACTCCATTCTATGACTTCGCACACCTGCATTGTGACTTCACTCACCTCCATTCTATGAGTTCACACACCTGCATTGTGACTTCACACACCTCCATTCTATGACTTCACACATCTCCATTCTGACTTCACACACCTCCATGCTGTGACATCACACACCTCCATTCTGACTTCACACACCCCCATTCTTTGACTTCACACACCTCCATTCTATGACTTCACACACCTCCATTCTATGACTTCACACACCTCCACTGTGAGTTCACAGAACTCCATTCTGTGACTTCACACACATCCAATCTATGACTTCACACACTTCCAATCTATGACTTCACACACATCCATTCTTTGACTTCACACACCACAATTTTGACTTCACACAAGTCCATTCATTGACTTCACTCACCTCCATTCTCTGACTTCACACACCTCCATTTTGACTTCACACACTTCCATTCTGTGACTTCACACACCTCCATTCTATGACTTCACACACCTCCGTTCTATGAAATCACACACCTCCATTCTGTGACTTCACACACCTCCATTGTGAGTTCACCCACTTCCATTCTGTGTCTTCACACACCTCCATACTCTGACTTCACACACCTCCATTATGTGACTTTACACACCTCCATTCTATGACTTCACACACCTCCCTTCTATGAATTCACACCCCTCCATTCTGTGACTTCACACACCTCCATTGTATGACTTCACACACCTCCATTCTGTGACTTCACACACCTCCATTCTCATTTCACACACCTCCATTCTGTGACTTCACACACCTCCATTCTATGACTTCACACCCCTCCATTCTATGACTTCACACACCACCATTCTATGACTTCACACACCTCCATTCTATGACTTCACACACCTCCATTCTGTCACTTCACCACCTCCATTCTATGACTTCACACACCTCCATTCTATGACTTCACACACCTTCATTGTGACTTCACCCACCTCAATTCTATGAGTTCACACACCTCCATTGTGACTTCACACACCTCCATTATATGACTTCACACATCTCCATTCTGACTTCACACACCTCCATTCTATGATTTCACACACTTCGATTCTATGACTTCACACACCTCCATTCTATGACTTCACACACCTCGTGTCTGAGTTGACACACCTGCTTTCTGTGATTACACACCTCCAATCTGAGTTCACACACCTCCATTCTATGACTTCACACACCTCCATTCTTTGACATCAAAAACCACCATTCTATGACTTCACACACCACCATTTTGACTTCACATACCTCCAATCTACGAGTTCACACACTTCCATTCTGCCTTCACCCACCTCCATTCTATGGCTTCACTCAGCTGCCTTTTGACTTCACACACCTCCATTTGTGAATTCACACACCACCATTTTGACTTCACACACCTCCATTCTGTGACTTTACACACCTCCATTCTGTGACTTCACACACCTTCATTCTGTGACTTCACACACCTCCATTCTGTGACTTCACAAACTTCCATTCTATGACTTCACACACCTTCATTCTTACTTCACAAACATCCATTCTATGACTTCACACACCTCCATTCTATGACTTCACACACTTCCTTTCTGTGACTTCAAGCACCTCCATTCTATGTCTTCACACACCTCCATTGAGACTTCACACACCTCCATTCAATGAGTTCACACTCCGCCATTCTGACTTCACACTCCTCCATTATGCGAATTCACAAAACTCCATTCTATGATTTCACACACCTCCATACTATGACTTCACACACCTCCATCTATGACTTCACACACCTCCATTCTGAGTTCACACACCTCAATTCTGTGACTTCACACACCTCCATTCTGACTTCACACACCAATATATGACTTCACACACCTCCATTCTGTGACTTCACACACTTCCATTGTGACGACACACACCTCCATTCTATGAGTTCACACACCTCCATTCTATGACTTCACATACCTCCATTCTGACTTCACACACCTCCATTCTATGACTTCACAGACCTCGAATCTGTGACTTCACTCACCTCCATTCTATGACTTCACACTGCTCCATTCTATGACTTCCCACACCTCCTTTCTATGACTTCACCCACCTCTATTCTATGATTTCACACCTCGATTCTGACTTCAGATACCTCCATTCTGTGAATTCACACACCTCCATTCTATGACTTCAAACACCTCCATTCTCTGACTTTACACACCTCCATTCTGAGCTCACACAACTCCATTCGGTGACTTCACACACCTCCATTCTTACTTCACAAACCTCCATTCTATGACTTCACACACTTCCATTCTATGAGTTCACACACCTGCATGGTGACTTCACACACCTCCATTATCTGACTTCACACACCTCCATTCTATGACTTCACAGACCTCCATTCTATGACTTCACACACCTCCTTTCTGAGTTCACACACATCCATTCTGTGACTTCACACACCTCCATTATGATTTCATACACCTCCATTCTATGAGTTCACACACCTCTATTTTGACTTCACACACATCCATTCTATGACTTCACACAGCTGCATTCTGACTTCACACACCTCCATTCTATGACTTCGCACACCTCTATTCTGACTTCACACACCTGCATTCTGTGACTTCACACACCTCCATTCTATGACTTCACAAACCTCCATTCTGTGACTTCACACACCTCCACTCTGTGACTTCACACACCTCCATTCTGTGACTTCACACACCTCCATTCTGTGATTTCACACACAATCCATTCTATGACTTCACAAACCTCCATTCTCTGATTTCACACACCCCCATTCTATGACTTCACACACCTCCATTGTGACTCCACACATCCATTCATGAGTTCATACACCTCCATTCTGACTTCACAAACCTCCATTCTATGACTTCACAGACTTTGAATATGTGACTTCACTCACCTCCACTCTATGACTTCACACTTCTCCATTCTATGACTTCCCACACCTCCTTTCCATGACTTCAAACAACCACATTCTATGACTTCACACCTCCATTCTGACTTCACTCACCTCCATTCTGTGACTTCACGCACCTCCCTTCTGACTTCACACACCTCCCTTCTGTAACTTCACACACCTCCATTTTGAGTTCACCCCCTTCCATTCTGTGACGTCACACACCTCCATTCTGTTACTTCACACACCTCCATTCTGTGACTTCACACACCTCCATTCTATGACTTCACACACCTCCATTCTATGAATTCACACACCTCCATTCTGGCACTTCACACACCTCCATTGTATGACTTCACACACCTCTATTCTGTGACTTCACACACCTCCTTTCTGAGTTCACACAACTCCATTCTATGACTTCGCACACCTGCATTGTGACTTCACTCACCTCCATTCTATGAGTTCACACACGTGCATTGTGACTTCACACACCTCCATTCTATGACTTCACACATCTCCATTCTGACTTCACACACCTCCATGCTGTGACATCACACACCTCCATTCTGACTTCACACACCCCCATTCTTTGACTTCACACACCTCCATTCTATGACTTCACACACCTCCACTGTGACTTCACAGAACTCCATTCTGTGACTTCACACACCTCCCTCTGTGACTTCACACACATCCAATCTATGACTTCACACACTTCCAATCTATGACTTCACACACATCCATTCTTTGACTTCACACACCACAATTTTGACTTCACACAAGTCCATTCATTGACTTCACTCACCTCCATTCTCTGACTTCACACACCTCCATTTTGACTTCACACACTTCCATTCTGTGACTTCACACACCTCCATTCTATGACTTCACAAACCTCCATTCTGTGACTTCACACACCTCCACTCTGTGACTTTACACACCTCCATTCTGTGACTTCACACACCTCCATTCTGTGATTTCACACACAATTCCTTCTATGACTTCACAAACCTCCATTCTTTGATTTCACACACCTCCATCCTATGACTTCACACACCTCCATTGTGACTTCACACAGCTCCATTCTGTGACTTCACACAGCTCCATTCTGTGACTTCACACACCTCCATTCTATGACTTCACACACCTGCATTCTGACTTCACACACCTCCATTCTCTGATTTCACACACCTCCATTGTGACTTCACACACCTCCATTCATGAGTTCATACACCTCCATTCTGACTTCACAAACCTCCATTCTATGACTTCACAGACTTTGAATATGTGACTTCACTCACCTCCACTCTATGACTTCACACTTCTCCATTCTATGACTTCCCACACCTCCTTTCCATGACTTCACCCAACCCCATTCTATGACTTCACACCTCCATTCTGACTTCACACACCTCCATTCGGTGACTTCACACACCTCCATTCTATGAGTTCACACACCTCCATTTTGACTTCACACACCTCCATTCTATGACTTCACACACCTTCATTCTTACTTCAGAAACATCCGTTCTATGACTTCACACACCTCCATTCTATGACTTCACACACCTCCATTCTATGACTTCACACACCTACATTCTGTGACTTCACACACCTCCATTCTATGTCTTCACACACCTCCATTGTGACTTCACACACGTCCATTCTATGAGTAGACACACGTCCATTCTGACTTCACACACTTCCATTTTATGACTTCACACTCCTCCATTCTGACTTCACACAGCTCCATTCTGTGAATTCACAAAATTCCAATCTATGATTTCACACACCTCCATACTGTGACTTCACACACCTCCATCTATGACTTCAAACACCTCCATTCTGAGTTCACACACCTCCATTCTGTGACTTCACACACCTCCATTCTGACTTCATACACCTCCAATATATGACTGCACACACCTCCATTCTGTGACTTCACACACTTCCATTGTGACGTCACACACCTCCATTCTATGAGTTCACACACATCCATTCTAGGACTTCACACTCCTCAATTCTGACATCACACATCTCCATTCTATGACTTCACAGACCTCGGATCTGTGACTTCACTCACCTCCATTCTATGACTTCACACTCCTCTATTCTATGACTTCCCACATCTCCTTTCTATGACTTCACCCACCTCTATTCTATGACTTCACACCTCCATTCTGACTTCACACACCTCCATTCTGTGACTTCACACACCTCCATTCTATGACTTCACACACCTCCATTCTATGACTTCACACACCTTCATTCTTACTTCAGAAACATCCATTCTATGACCTCACACACCTCCATTCTATGACTTCACAAATCTCCATTCTGTGACTTCCCACACTTCCATTCTGAGTTCACACATCTCCATTCTGTGACTTCACACACCTCCCTTCTGACTTCACACACCTCCCTTCTGTAACTTCACACACCTCCATTTTGAGTTCACCCCCTTCCATTCTGTGACGTCACACACCTCCATTCTGTTACTTCACACACCTCCATTCTGTGACTTCACAAACCTCCATTCTATGACTTCACACACCTCCATTCTGTGAATTCACACACCTCCATTCTGGCACTTCACACACCTCCATTGTATGACTTCACACACCTCTATTCTGTGACTTCACACACCTCCTTTCTGAGTTCACACAACTCCATTCTATGACTTCGCACACCTGCATTGTGACTTCACTCACCTCCATTCTATGAGTTCACACACCTGCATTGTGACTTCACACACCTCCATTCTATGACTTCACACATCTCCATTCTGACTTCACACACCTCCATGCTGTGACATCACACACCTCCATTCTGACTTCACACACCCCCATTCTTTGACTTCACACACCTCCATTCTATGACTTCACACACCTCCATTCTATGACTTCACACACCTCCACTGTGAGTTCACAGAACTCCATTCTGTGACTTCACACACATCCAATCTATGACTTCACACACTTCCAATCTATGACTTCACACACATCCATTCTTTGACTTCACACACCACAATTTTGACTTCACACAAGTCCATTCATTGACTTCACTCACCTCCATTCTCTGACTTCACACACCTCCATTTTGACTTCACACACTTCCATTCTGTGACTTCACACACCTCCATTCTATGACTTCACACACCTCCGTTCTATGAAATCACACACCTCCATTCTGTGACTTCACACACCTCCATTGTGAGTTCACCCACTTCCATTCTGTGTCTTCACACACCTCCATACTCTGACTTCACACACCTCCATTATGTGACTTTACACACCTCCATTCTATGACTTCACACACCTCCCTTCTATGAATTCACACCCCTCCATTCTGTGACTTCACACACCTCCATTGTATGACTTCACACACCTCCATTCTGTGACTTCACACACCTCCATTCTCAGTTCACACACCTCCATTCTGTGACTTCACACACCTCCATTCTATGACTTCACACCCCTCCATTCTATGACTTCACACACCACCATTCTATGACTTCACACACCTCCATTCTATGACTTCACACACCTCCATTCTGTCACTTCACCACCTCCATTCTATGACTTCACACACCTCCATTCTATGACTTCACACACCTTCATTGTGACTTCACCCACCTCAATTCTATGAGTTCACACACCTCCATTGTGACTTCACACACCTCCATTATATGACTTCACACATCTCCATTCTGACTTCACACACCTCCATTCTATGATTTCACACACTTCGATTCTATGACTTCACACACCTCCATTCTATGACTTCACACACCTCGTGTCTGAGTTGACACACCTGCTTTCTGTGATTACACACCTCCAATCTGAGTTCACACACCTCCATTCTATGACTTCACACACCTCCATTCTTTGACATCAAAAATCACCATTCTATGACTTCACACACCACCATTTTGACTTCACATACCTCCAATCTACGAGTTCACACACTTCCATTCTGCCTTCACCCACCTCCATTCTATGGCTTCACTCAGCTGCCTTTTGACTTCACACACCTCCATTTGTGAATTCACACACCACCATTTTGACTTCACACACCTCCATTCTGTGACTTTACACACCTCCATTCTGTGACTTCACACACCTTCATTCTGTGACTTCACACACCTCCATTCTGTGACTTCACAAACTTCCATTCTATGACTTCACACACCTTCATTCTTACTTCACAAACATCCATTCTATGACTTCACACACCTCCATTCTATGACTTCACACACTTCCTTTCTGTGACTTCAAGCACCTCCATTCTATGTCTTCACACACCTCCATTGAGACTTCACACACCTCCATTCAATGAGTTCACACTCCGCCATTCTGACTTCACACTCCTCCATTATGCGAATTCACAAAACTCCATTCTATGATTTCACACACCTCCATACTATGACTTCACAAACCTCCATCTATGACTTCACACACCTCCATTCTGAGTTCACACACCTCAATTCTGTGACTTCACACACCTCCATTCTGACTTCACACACCAATATATGACTTCACACACCTCCATTCTGTGACTTCACACACTTCCATTGTGACGACACACACCTCCATTCTATGAGTTCACACACCTCCATTCTATGACTTCACATACCTCCATTCTGACTTCACACACCTCCATTCTATGACTTCACAGACCTCGAATCTGTGACTTCACTCACCTCCATTCTATGACTTCACACTGCTCCATTCTATGACTTCCCACACCTCCTTTCTATGACTTCACCCACCTCTATTCTATGATTTCACACCTCGATTCTGACTTCAGATACCTCCATTCTGTGAATTCACACACCTCCATTCTATGACTTCAAACACCTCCATTCTCTGACTTTACACACCTCCATTCTGAGCTCACACAACTCCATTCGGTGACTTCACACACCTCCATTCTTACTTCACAAACCTCCATTCTATGACTTCACACACTTCCATTCTATGAGTTCACACACCTGCATGGTGACTTCACACACCTCCATTATCTGACTTCACACACCTCCATTCTATGACTTCACAGACCTCCATTCTATGACTTCACACACCTCCTTTCTGAGTTCACACACATCCATTCTGTGACTTCACACACCTCCATTATGATTTCATACACCTCCATTCTATGAGTTCACACACCTCTATTTTGACTTCACACACATCCATTCTATGACTTCACACAGCTGCATTCTGACTTCACACACCTCCATTCTATGACTTCGCACACCTCTATTCTGACTTCACACACCTGCATTTTGTGACTTCACACACCTCCATTCTATGACTTCACAAACCTCCATTCTGTGACTTCACACACCTCCACTCTGTGACTTTACACACCTCCATTCTGTGACTTCACACACCTCCATTCTGTGATTTCACACACAATCCATTCTATGACTTCACAAACCTCCATTCTCTGATTTCACACACCCCCATTCTATGACTTCACACACCTCCATTGTGACTTCACACACCTCCATTCATGAGTTCATACACCTCCATTCTGACTTCACAAACCTCCATTCTATGACTTCACAGACTTTGAATATGTGACTTCACTCACCTCCACTCTATGACTTCACACTTCTCCATTCTATGACTTCCCACACCTCCTTTCCATGACTTCAAACAACCACATTCTATGACTTCACACCTCCATTCTGACTTCACTCACCTCCATTCTGTGACTTCACGCACCTCCATTCTATGTCTTCACACACCTCCATTGTGACTTCACACACCTCCATTCAATGAGTTCACACACCTCCATTCTAACTTCACACACCTCCATTCTATGACTTCACACTCCGCCATTCTGACTTCACACTCCTCCATTCTGCGAATTCACAAAACTCCATTCTATGATTTCACACACCTCCATACTATGACTTCACACACCTCCATCTATGACTTCACACACCTCCATTCTGAGTTCACACACCTCAATTCTGTGACTTCACACACCTCCATTCTGACTTCACACAACAATATATGACTTCACACACCTCCATTCTGTGACTTCACACACTTCCATTGTGACGACACACACCTCCATTCTATGAGTTCACACACCTCCATTCTATGACTTCACATACCTCCATTCTGACTTCACACACCTCCATTCTATGACTTCACAGACCTCGAATCTGTGACTTCACTCACCTCCATTCTATGACTTCACACTGCTCCATTCTATGACTTCCCACACCTCCTTTCTATGACTTCACCCACCTCTATTCTATGACTTCACACCTCGATTCTGACTTCAGATACCTCCATTCTGTGAATTCACACACCTCCATTCTATGACTTCAAACACCTCCATTCTCTGACTTCACACACCTCCATTCTGAGCTCACACAACTCCATTCGGTGACTTCACACACCTCCATTCTTACTTCACAAACCTCCATTCTATGACTTCACACACTTCCATTCTATGAGTTCACACACCTGCATGGTGACTTCACACACCTCCATTATCTGACTTCACACACCTCCTTTCTGACTTCACACACCTCCATTGTGACTTCACACAGCTCCATTCTGTGACTTCACACAGCTCCATTCTGTGACTTCACACACCTCCATTCTATGACTTCACACACCTGCATTCTGACTTCACACACCTCCATTCTCTGATTTCACACACCCCCATTCTATGACTTCACACACCTCCATTGTGACTTCACACACCTCCATTCATGAGTTCATACACCTCCATTCTGACTTCACAAACCTCCATTCTATGACTTCATAGACTTTGAATATGTGACTTCACTCACCTCCACTCTATGACTTCACACTTCTCCATTCTATGACTTCCCACACCTCCTTTCCATGACTTCACCCACCCCCATTCTATGACTTCACACCTCCATTCTGACTTCACACACCTCCATTCGGTGACTTCACACACCTCCATTCTATGAGTTCAAACACCTCCATTTTGACTTCACACACCTCCATTCTATGACTTCACACACCTTCATTCTTACTTCAGAAACATCCGTTCTATGACTTCACACACCTCCATTCTATGACTTCACACACCTCCATTCTATGACTTCACACACCTACATTCTGTGACTTCACACACCTCCATTCTATGTCTTCACACACCTCCATTGTGACTTCACACACGTCCATTCTATGAGTAGACACACCTCCATTCTGACTTCACACACTTCCATTTTATGACTTCACACTCCTCCATTCTGACTTCACACAGCTCCATTCTGTGAATTCACAAAATTCCAATCTATGATTTCACACACCTCCATACTGTGACTTCACACACCTCCATCTATGACTTCAAACACCTCCATTCTGAGTTCACACACCTCCATTCTGTGACTTCACACACCTCCATTCTGACTTCATACACCTCCAATATATGACTTCACACACCTCCATTCTGTGACTTCACACACTTCCATTGTGACGTCACACACCTCCATTCTATGAGTTCACACACATCCATTCTAGGACTTCACACTCCTCAATTCTGACATCACACATCTCCATTCTATGACTTCACAGACCTCGGATCTGTGACTTCACTCACCTCCATTCTATGACTTCACACTCCTCTATTCTATGACTTCCCACATCTCCTTTCTATGACTTCACACACCTCCATTCTATGAATTCACACACCTCCATTCTGGCACTTCACACACCTCCATTGTATGACTTCACACACCTCTATTCTGTGACTTCACACACCTCCTTTCTGAGTTCACACAACTCCATTCTATGACTTCGCACACCTGCATTGTGACTTCACTCACCTCCATTCTATGAGTTCACACACCTGCATTGTGACTTCACACACCTCCATTCTATGACTTCACACATCTCCATTCTGACTTCACACACCTCCATGCTGTGACATCACACACCTCCATTCTGACTTCACACACCCCCACTCTTTGACTTCACACACCTCCATTCTATGACTTCACACACCTCCACTGTGACTTCACAGAACTCCATTCTGTGACTTCACACACCTCCCTCTGTGACTTCACACACATCCAATCTATGACTTCACAAAATTCCAATCTATGACTTCACACACATCCATTCTTTGACTTCACACACCACAATTTTGACTTCACACAAGTCCATTCATTGACTTCACACACCTCCATTCTATGACTTCACACACCTCCGTTCTATGAAATCACACACCTCCATTCTGCGACTTCACACACCTCCATTGTGAGTTCACCCACTTCCATTCTGTGTCTTCACACACCTCCATACTCTGACTTCACACACCTCCATTATGTGACATTACACACCTCCATTCTATGACTTCACACACCTCCCTTCTATGAATTCACACCCCTCCATTCTGTGACTTCACACACCTCCATTGTATGACTTCACACACCTCCATTCTGTGACTTCACACACCTCCATTCTCAGTTCACACACCTCCATTCTGTGACTTCACACACCTCCATTCTATGACTCCACACCCCTCCATTCTATGACTTCACACACCACCATTCTGTGACTTCACACACCTCCATTCTATGACTTCACACACCTTCATTCTGTCACTTCACCACCTCCATTCTATGACTTCACACACCTCCATTCTATGACTTCACACACCTTCATTGTGACTTCACCCACCTCAATTCTATGAGTTCACACACCTCCATTGTGACTTCACACACCTCCATTATATGACTTCACACATCTCCATTCTGACTACACACACACCTCCATTCTATGATTTCACACACTTCGATTCTATGACTTCACACACCTCCATTCTATGACTTCACACACCTCAATTTTGACTTCACATACCTCCATTCTACGAGTTCACACACTTCCATTCTGCCTTCACCCACCTCCATTCTATGACTTCACTCAGCTGCCTTTTGACTTCACACACCTCCATTTGTGAATTCACACACCACCCTTTTGACTTCACACACCTCCATTCTGTGACTTTACACACCTCCATTCTGTGACTTCACACACCTTCATTCTGTGACTTCACACACCTCCATTCTGTGACTTCACACACCTCCATTGTTTGACTTCACACACTTCCATTCTTATACTGCACACACCTCCATTCCATGACTTCACACACCTCCATTCTATGAGTTCACACACCTCCATTCTTTGAGTTCACACACCTCCATTTTGACTTCACACACCTCCATTCTATGACTTCACACACTTTCATTCCTACTTCAGAAACATACATTCTATGACTGCACACACCTCCATTCGATGACTTCATACACCTCCATTCTGAATTCACACAGCTCCATTCTATGACTTCACACACATCCATTCTGTGACTTCACACACTTCCATTCTATGACTTCACACACCTTCATTCTTACTTCACAAACATCCATTCTATGACTTCACACACCTCCATTCTATGACTTCACACACCTCCATTCTATGTCTTCACACACCTCCATTGTGACTTCACACACCTCCATTCTATGAGTTCACACACCTCCATTCTAACTTCACACACCTCCATTCTATGACTTCACACTCCGCCATTCTGACTTCACACACCTCCATTCTCTGATTTCACACACCTCCATTCTATGACTTCACACACCTCCATTCTGTAATTTCACACGCTTCAATGTTTGACTTCACAAACCTCCATTCCATGACTTCATACACCTCCAGTCTATGACTTCACACACATCCATTCTTTGACTTCACACACCTCCATTGTGACTTCACACACCTCCATTCTGTGACTTCACTCACCTGCATTTGTGATTTCACACACCACAATTTTGACTTCACACACGTCCATTCTTTGACTTCACACACCGCCATTCTCTGACTTCACACACCTCCATTTTGACTTCACACACATTCATTCTATGACTTCACACACTTCCATTGTTTGACTAAAAACACCTCCATTCTATGAATTCACACACCTCCATTGTGACTTCACACAATTCTATTCTCTGACTTCACACACCTACCTTCTCTGACTTCACACACCTCCATTCTGTGACTTCACACCTCCATTCTATGACTTCACACCTCCATTCTATGACTTCACACACCAACATTTATGACGTCACACACCTCCATTCTGTGACTTCACACACCTCCATTCTGACATCACACACCTACATTCTAGGACTTCACACACTTCCATTCTATTACTTCACACACCTCCATTCTGTGACTTCACACACCTTGATTCTCTGACTTCACACACCTCCATTCTCTGACTTCACACACCTCCATTCTGTGACTTAACACATCTCCATTCTGAGTTCACACACCTCCAATCTGTGACTTCACACACCTCCTTTATATGACTTCACACACCTCCATTTTGTGACTTCACATACCTCCATTCTATGACTTCACACACCTCCATTCTAAGACTTCACACACCTACATTATAACTTCACACAGCTACGTTCTATCAGTTCACACACCTGCATTGTGACTTCGCACACCTCCATTCTGAATTCACACACCTCCATTCTGACTTCACACACCTCAATTCTGTGACTTCACACACCTCCATTCTATGACTTCACATACCTCATTTCTGAGTTGACACACCTCCATTTTGTGACTTCACATACCTCTAATCTAACTTCACACACCTCCATTCTATGACTTCACACACCTCCATTCTGTGACTTCAAAAACCACCATTCTATGACTTCACACATCTCCATTGTGACTTCACACACCTCCATTCTATGAGTTCACACAGCTCCATTCTGACTTCACACACCTCCATTCTAAGACTTCGCACACCTCTATTCTGACTTCACACATCTCCATTCTGTGACTTCACATTCCTTCATTCTTTGACTTCACACCCCTCCATTCTGTGCCTTCACACACCTCCACTCTGTGACTTTACACACCTTCATTCTGTGACTTCACACACCTCCCTTCTGTGACTTCTCACACTTCCATTCTATGACTTCACACACCTCCATTCTAAGACTTCACACACCTCCATTCTATGACTTCACACACTTCCATTGTTTGACATCATACACCTCCATTCTTTGACTTCACACACCTCCGTTCCATGAATTCACACACCTCCATTCTATGAGTTCATACTCCTCCATTCTATGAGTTCACACACCTTCATTCTTACTTCAGCAACATCCATTCTATGACTTCAGACACCTCCATTCTATGACTTCACACACTTTCATTCTTACTTCAGCAACATGCATTCTATGACTTCATACACCTCCATTCTATGACTTCACAAACCTCCATTCTGTGACTTCACACACCTCCATTCTGGGTTCACACACCTCCATTCTGTGACTTCACACACCTCCATTCTGACTTCACACACCTCCATTCTATGACTTCACACACTTCCATTCTATGACTTCACACACCACTATTCTATGACTTCACACCTCCATTCTGACTTCACACTCCTCTATTCTATGACTTCCCATAACTCCTTTCTATGACTTCACCCACCTCTACTCTATGACTTCACACCTCCATTCTGACTTCACACACCTCCATTCTCTGACTTCACACACCTCCATTCTATGACTTCACACACCTCCATTCTATGACTTCACACACCTTCATTCTTACTTCAGAAACATCCATTCTATGACTTCATACATCTCCATTCTATGACTTCACAAACCTCCATTCTGTGACTTCACACACCTCCATTCTGACTTCACACACCTCCATTCTATGACTTCACACACTTCCATTCTATGACTTCACACACCTCCATTCTGTGACTTCACCTCCATTCTGTGACTTCACACATCTCCTCTCTGAGTTCACACACCTCCATTCTGTGTCTTCACACACCTCCATTCTGTGACTTCAGACACCTCCTTCTATGACTTCACACACCTTCATTCTGTGACTTCACACACCTCCATTCTATGACTTCACACACCTAGTTTCTGAGTTGACACACCTCCCTTCTGTGATTTCACACACCTCCAATCTGAGTTCACACACCTCTATTCTATGACTTCACACACCTCTATTCTTTGACATCAAAAACCTCCATTCTATGACTTCATACACCTCCATTTTTACTTCACACACCTCCTTTCTACGAGTTCACACCCTTCTATTCTGCCTTCACCCACCTCCATTCTATGACTTCACTCAGCTCCATTCTGACTTCACACACCTCCATTTGTGAATTCACACACCACAATTTTGACTTCAAACACCTCCATTCTGTGACTTCACACACCTCCATTCTGTGACTTCACACACCTCCATTTTGACTTCACACACCTCCATTCTGTGACTTCACACACCTCCATTCTGTGACTTCACACACCTCCATTGTTTGACTTCACACACCTCCATTCTTGGACTTCACACACCTCCATTCCATGACTTCACACAGCTCCATTCTTTGAGTTCACAAACCTCCATTCTGACTTCACACAGCTCCATTCTATGACTTCACACACCTTCATTCCTACTTCAGAAACATCCATTCTATGACTACACACACCTCCATTCTATCACTTCACACACCTCCATTCTGAATTCACACAGCTCCATTCTATGACGTCACACACCTCCATTCTGTGACTTCACACACTTCCATTCTATGACTTCACACACCTTCATTCTTACTTCACAAACCTCCATTCTATGACTTCACATACCTCCGTTCTATGACTTCACACACCTCCATTCTGTGACTTCACACATCTCCATTCTACGTCTTCACACACCTCCATTATGACTTCACACACCTCCATTCTATGAGTTCACACACCTCCATTCTAACTTCACACACCTCCATTCTATGACTTCACACTCCGCCATTCTGACTTCACACTCCTCCATTCGGTGAATTCACAAAACTCCATTCTATGATTTCACACAACTCCATACTATGACTTCACACACCTCCATCTATGACTTCACACACCTCCAATCTGAGTTCACACACCTCCATTCTGTGACTTCACACACCTCCTTTCTGACTTCACACACCAATGTATGACTTCACACACCTCCATTCCGTGACTTCACACACTTCCATTTTGACATCACACACCTCCATTCTATGAGTTCACATACCTCCATTCTATGACTGCACACACCTCCATTCTGACTTCACACACCTCTATTCTATGACTTCACAGACCTCGAATCTGTGACTTCACTCACCTCCACTCTATGACTTCACACTGCTCCATTCTATGACTTCCCACGCCTCCTTTCTATGACTTCACCCACCTCTATTAGATGACTTCACACCTCCATTCTGACTTCAGATACCTCCATTCTGTAACTTCACACACCTCCATTCTATGACTTCACACACCTCCATTCTATTACTTCACACACCTTCATTCTTACCTCAGAAACATCCATTCTATGACCTCACACAACTCCATTCTATGACTTCACAAACATCCATTCTGTGAATTCACACACCTCCATTCTGAGTTCACACAATTCCATTCGGTGATTTCACACACCTCCATTCTTACTTCACAAACCTCCATTTATAACTTCACACACTTCCATTCTATGACTTCACACACCTCCATTCTGTGACTTGTCACACCTCCATTCTGAGTTCACACACCTCCTTTCTGTGACTTCACACACCTCCATTCCGTGACTTCACACACCTCCATTCTGTGACTTCACACACCTCCATTCTATGACTTCACACACTTCCATTCTAGGACTTCACACACCTCCATTGTGACTTCACACACCTCCATTCTGAGTTCACACTCCTCCATTCTGACTTCAAATACCTCCATTCTGTGACTTCACACACCTCCATTGTGACTTCACACACCTCCATTCTATGAGTTCACACACCTCAATTCTGACTTCACAAACCTCCATTCTATGACTTCACAGACTTTGAATATGTGACTTCACTCACCTCCACTCTATGACTTCACACTTCTACATTCTATGACTTCCCACACCTCCTTTCCATGACTTCACCCACCCACATTCTATGACTTCACACCTCCTTTCTGACTTCACACACCTCCATTCTGTGACTTCACACACCTCCATTCTATCAGTTCACACACCACCATTTTGACTTCACACACCTCCATTCTATGACTTCACACACCTCCATTCTGTGACTTCACACACCTCCATTCTTTGTCTTCACACACCTTCATTGTGACTTCACACACGTCCATTCTATGAGTTCACACACCTCCATTCTGACTTCACACACCTCCATTCTATGACTTCACACTCCTCCATTCTGACTTCACACAGCTCCATTCTGTGAATTCACAAAATTCCACTCTATGATTTCACACACCTCCATACTGTGACTTCACACACCTCCATCTATGACTTCAAACACCTCCATTCTGAGTTCACACACCTCCATTCTGTGACTTCACACACCTCCATTCTAACTTCACACACCTCCAATATATGACTTCACACATCTCCATTCTGTGACTTCACACACTTCCATTGTGACGTCACACACCTCCATTCTATGAGTTCACACACGTCCATTCTAGGACTTCACACTCCTCAATTCTGGCACCACACAGCTCCATTCTATGACTTCACAGACCTCGAATCTGTGACTTCACTCACCTCCATTCTATGACTTCACACTCATCTATTCTATGACTTCCCACAACTCCTTTCTATGACTTCACCCACCTCTATTCTATGACTTCACACCTCCATTCTGACTTCACACACCTCCATTCTGTGACTTCACACACCTCCCTTCTATGACTTCACACACCTCGATTCTATGACTTCACACACCTTCCTTCGTACTTCAGAAACATCCATTCTATGACTTCACACACCTCCATTCTATGACTTCACAAACCTCCATTCTGTGACTTCCCACACCTAGATTCTGAGTTCACACATCTCCATTCTGTGACTTCACACACCTCCCTTCTGACTTCACACACCTCCATTCTGTGACTTCACACACCTCCATTGTGAGTTCACCCACTTCCATTCTGTGACTTCACACACCTACATTCTGTTACTTCACACACCTCCATTCTGTGACTTCACACACCTCCATGCTATGACTTCACACACCTCTATTCTGTGACTTCACACACCTCCTTTCTGAGTTCACACAACTCCATTCTATGACTTCACACACCTGCATTGAGACTTCACCCAACTCCATTCTATGAGTTCACACACCTGCATTGTGACTTCACACACCTCCATTCTATGACTTCACACATCTCCATTCTGACTTCACACACCTCCATGCTGTGACTTCACACACCTCCATTCTATGACTTCACACACCTCCATTCTTTGACTTCACACACCTACATTCTATGACTTCACACACCTCCACTGTGACTTCACAGAACTCCATTCTGTGACTTCACACACCTCCCTCTGTGACTTCACACACCTCCATTCTATGACTTCACAAACCTCCATTCTATGACTTCACACACCTGCATTCTGACTTCACACACCTCCATTCTCTGACTTCACACACCTCCATTCTATGACTTCAAACACCTCCATTCTGTAACTTCACACACTTCCAATGTTTGACTTCACAAACCTCCATTCCATAACTTCATACACCTCCATTCTATGACTTCACACACATCCATTCTTTGACTTCACACACCTCCATTTTGACTTCACACACCTCCATTCTGTGACTTCACACACATCCATTCTTTGACTTCACACACCACAATTTTGACTTCACAAAAGTCCATTCATTGACTTCACACACCTCCATTCTCTGACTTCACAAACCTCCGTTTTGACTTCACACACTTCCATTCTGTGACTTCACACACCTCCATTCTGACTTCACACACCCCCATTCTATGACTTCACACACTTCCATTCTATGACTTCACACACCTCCATTCTGTGACTTCAGACACCTCCTCTCTGACTTCACAAACCTTCATTCTGTGACTTCACACACCTCCATTCTATGACTTCACACACCTAGTTTCTGAGTTGACACACCTTCCTTCTGTGATTTCACACACCTCAAATCTGAGTTCACACACCTCCATTCTATGACTTCACACTGCTCCATTCTATGACTTCCCACACCTCCTTTCTATGACTTCACCCACCTGTGTTAGATGACTTCACACCTCCATTCTGACTTCAGATACCTCCATTCTGTGACTTCACACACCTCCATTCTATGACTTCACACACCTTCATTCCCACTTCAGAAACATCCATTCTATGACCTCACACAACTCCATTCTATGACTTCACAAACCTCCATTCTGTGAATTCACACACATCCATTCTGAGTTCACACAACTCCATTCGGTGACTTCACACACCTCCATTCTTGCTTCACAAACCTCCATTCTATGAGTTCACACACTTCCATTCTATGACTTCGCACACCTCCATTCTGTGACTTCTCACACCTCCATTCTGAGTTCACACACCTCCATTCTGTGACTTCACACACCTCCATTCCCTGACTTCACACACCTCCATTCTGTGACTCCTCACACCTCCATTCTGAGTTCACACACCTCCATTCTGTGACTTCACACACCTCCATTCCCTGACTTCACACACCTCCATTCTGTGACTTCACACACCTCCATTCTGTGACTTCACACACCTCCATTGTGACTTCACACACCTCCATTCTATGCGTTCATATACCTCCATTCTGACTTCAAATACCTCCATTCTATGACATCACACACCTCCATTGTGACTTCACACACCTCCATTCTATGAGTTCACACACCTCCATTCCGACTTCACAAACCTCCATTCTATGACTTCACAGACTTTGAATATGTGACTTCACTCACCTCCACTCTATGACTTCACACGTCTCCATTCTATGACTTCCTACACCTCCTTTCCTTGACTTCACCCACCCCCATTCTATGACTTCACACCTCCATTCTGACTTCACACACCTCCATTCTGTGACTTCACACACCTCCATTCTAAGAGTTCACACCCCACCATTTTGACTTCACACACCTCCATTCTATGACTTCACACACCTTCATTCTTACTTCGGAAACATCCATTCTATGACTTCACACACTTCCATTCTGTGACTTTACACTCCTCCATTCTATGTCTTCACACACCTCCATTGTGACTTCACACACGTCCATTCTATGACTTCAAACACCTCCATTCTGAGTTCACACACCTCCATTCTGTTACTTCACACACCTCCATTCTGACTTCACACACCTCCAATATATGACTTCACACACCTCCATTCTGTGACTTCACACACTTCCATTGTCATGTCACACACCTCCATTCTATGAGTTCACACACGTCCATTCTAGGACTTCATACTCCTCAATTCTTACATCACACAGCTCCATTCTATGACTTCACAGACCTCGAATCCGTGACTTCACTCACCTCCATTGTATGACTTCACACTCCTCTATTCTATGACTTCCCACAACACCTTTCTATGACTTCACTCACCTCTATTCTATGACTTCACACCTCCATTCTGACTTCACACACCTCCATTCTCTGACTTCACACACCTCCATTCTATGACTTCACACACCTCCATTCTATGACTTCACACACCTTCATTCTTACTTCAGAAACATCCATTCTATGACCTCACACACCTCCATTCTATGACTTCACAAACCTCCATTCTGTGACTTCCCACACCTCCATTCTGAGTTCACACATCTCCATTCTGTGACTTCACACACCTCCCTTCTGACTTCACACACCTCCCTTCTGTGACTTCACACACCTCCATTGTGAGTTCACCCACATCCATTCTGTGACTACTCACACCTCCATTCTGTGACTTCACACAACTCCATTCCGTGACTTCACACACCTCCATTCCGTGACTTCATGCACCTCCATTCTGTGACTTCACACACCTCCATTCTATGACTTCACACACCTCCATCCTATGACTTCAAACACCTCCATTCTGTGACTTCACACACCTTCATTCTGAGTTCACACACCTCCATTCTGTGACTTCACACACCTCCATTCCCTGACTTCACACACCTCCATTCTGTGACTTCACACACCTCCATTCTGTGACTTCACACACCTCCATTCTATGACTTCACACACCTGCATTCTGACTTCACACACCTCCATTCTCTGACTTCACACACCTCCATTCTCTGACTTCACACACCTCCATTCTATGACTTCACACACTTCCAATGTTTGACTTCACAAACCTCCATTCCATGACTTCATACACCTCCATTCTATGAGTTCACACACATCCATTCTTTGACTTCACACACCTCCATTTTGACTTCACACACCTCCATTCTGTGACTTCACACACATCCATTCTTTGACTTCACACACCACAATTTTGACTTCACAAAAGGCCATTCATTGACTTCACACACCTCCATTCTATGACTTCACACATCTCCATTGTGACTTCACACACCTCCATTCTATGACTTCACACATCTCCATTCTGACTTCACACACCTCCATTCTATGATTTCACATACTTCGATTCTATGACTTCACACACCTCCATTCTATGACTTCACACACCTCGTTTCTGAGTTGACACACCTGCTTTCTGTGATTTCACACACCTCCAATCTGAGTTCACACACCTCCCGTCTATGACTTCACACACCTCCATTCTTTGCCATCAAATACCACCATTCTATGACTTCACACACCTCCATTTTGACTTCACACACCTCTATTCTACGAGTTCACACACTTCCATTCTGCCCTCACCCACCTCCATTCTATGACTTCACTCATCTCCATTCTGACTTCACACACCTCCATTTGTGATGTCACACACCACCATTTTGACTTCACACACCTCCATTCTATGACTTCACACACCTCCATTCTGTGACTTCACACACCTCCATTCTGTGACTTCAAACACCTCCATTGTTTGACTTCACACACCTCCATTCTTGGACTTCACACACCTCCATTCCATGACTTCACACACCTCCATTCTATGAGTTCACCCACCTCCATTCTTTGAGTTCACACACCTCCATTTTGACTTCACACACCTCCATTCTATGACTTCACAAACCTTCATTCCTACTTCAGAAACATCCATTCTATGACTGCACACACCTCCATTCTGAATTCACACACCTCCATTCGGTGACTTCACACACCTCCATTCTGTGACTTCACATACTACCATTCTATGACTTCACTCACCTTCATTCTTACTTCACAAATATCCATTCTATGACTTCACACACCTCCATTCTATGACTTCACACACCTCCAATTTGTGACTTCACACACCTCCATTCTATGTCTTCACACACCTCCATTGTGACTTCACACACCTCCATTCTATGAGTTCAAACACCTCCATTCTAACTTCACAAAACTCCATTCTATGACTTCACACTCCGCCATTCTGACTTCACACTCCTCCATTCTGTGAATTCACAAAACTCCATTCTATGATTTCACACACCTCCATACTATGACGTCACACACCTCCATTTATGACTTCACACACCTCCATTCTGAGTTCACACACTTCAATTCTGTGACTTCACACACCTCCATTCTGACTTCACACACCAATGTATGACTTCACACACCTCCATTCTGTGAATTCACACACTTCCATTGTGACGTCACACACCTCCATTCTATGAGTTCACACACCTCCATTCTATGACTTCACACACCTCCATTCTTACTTCACACACCTCCATTCTATGACTTCACAAACCTCGAATCTGTGACGTCACTCACCTCCATTCTATGACTTCACACTGCTCCATTCTATGACTTCCCACACCTCCTTTCTATGACTTCACCCACCTCTATTCTATGACTTCACACCTCGATTCTGACTTCAGATACCTCCATTCTGTGACTTCAAACACCTCCATTCAATGACTTCAAACACCTCCATTCTCTGACATCTCACACCTCCATTCTGAGCTCACACAACTCAATTCGTTGACTTCACACACCTCCATTCTCTGACTTCACACACCTCCATTCTGTGACTTCACACACCTCCATTCTGTGACTTCACACACCTGCATTCTGACTTCACACACCCCCATTCTATGACTTCACACACTTCCATTCTATGACTTCACACACCTCCATTCTGTGACTTCAGACACCTCCTCTCTGACTTCACAAACCTTCATTCTGTGACTTCACACACCTCTATTCTATGACTTCACACACCTAGTTTTTGAGTTGACACACCTTCCTTCTGTGATTTCACACACCTCAAATCTGAGTTCACACACCTCCATTCTATGACTTCACACTGCTCCATTCTATGACTTTCCACACCTCCTTTCTATGACTTCACCCACCTGTGTTAGATGACTTCACACCTCCATTCTGACTTCAGATACCTCCATTCTGTGACTTCACACACCTCCATTCTATGACTTCACACACCTTCATTCCCACTTCAGAAACATCCATTCTATGACCTCACACAACACCATTCTATGACTTCACAAACCTCCATTCTGTGAATTCACACACATCCATTCTGAGTTCACACAACTCCATTCGGTGACTTCACACACCTCCATTCTTGCTTCACAAACCTCCATTCTATGAGTTCACACACTTCCATTCTATGACTTCGCACACCTCCATTCTGTGACTTCTCACACCTCCATTCTGAGTTCACACACCTCCATTCTGTGACTTCACACACCTCCATTCCCTGACTTCACACACCTCCATTCTGTGACTCCTCACACCTCCATTCTGAGTTCACACACCTCCATTCTGTGACTTCACACACCTCCATTCCCTGACTTCACACACCTCCATTCTGTGACTTCACACACCTCCATTCTGTGACTTCACACACCTCCATTGTGACTTCACACACCTCCATTCTATGCGTTCATATACCTCCATTCTGACTTCAAATACCTCCATTCTATGACATCACACACCTCCATTGTGACTTCACACACCTCCATTCTATGAGTTCACACACCTTCATTCTGACTTCACAAACCTCCATTCTATGACTTCACAGACTTTGAATATGTGACTTCACTCACCTCCACTCTATGACTTCACACGTCTCCATTCTATGACTTCCTACACCTCCTTTCCATGACTTCACCCACCCCCATTCTATGACTTCACACCTCCATTCTGACTTCACACACCTCCATTCTGTGACTTCACACACCTCCATTCTATGAGTTCACACACCACCATTTTGACTTCACACACCTCCATTCTATGAATTCACACACCTCCATTCTGTGACTTCACACACCTCCATTGTATGACTTCACACACCTCTATTCTGTGACTTCACACACCTCCTTTCTGAGTTCACACAACTCCATTCTATGACTTCACACACCTGCATTGTGACTTCACACACCTCCATTCTATGACTTCACACATCTCCATTCTGACTTCACAAACCTCCATGCTGTGACTTCACACACCTCCATTCTATGACTTCACACACCTCCATTCTATGACTTCACACACCTCCATTCTGTGACTTCAAATACCTCCATTCTATGACTTCACACACCTCCATTGTGACTTTACACACCTATATTCTATGAGTTCACACACCTCCATTCTGACTTCACAAACCTCCATTCTATGACTTCACAGACTTTGAATATGTGACTTCACTCACCTCCACTCTATGACTTCACACTTCTCCTTTCTATGACTTCCCACACCTCCTTTCCATGACTTCACCCACCCCCATTATATGACTTCACACCTCCATTCTGACTTCACACACCTCCATTCTGTGACTTCACACACCTCCATTCTATGACTTCACACACCTCCATTTTGACTTCACACACCTCCATTCCATGACTTTACACACCTTCATTCTTACTTCAGAAACATCCATTCTATGACTTCACACACCTCCATTCTATGACTTCACACACCTCCATTCTATGACTTCACACACCTCCATTCTGTGACTTCACACACCTCCATTCTATGCCTTCACACACCTCCATTGTGACTTCACACACCTCCATTCTATGAGTTCACACACCTCCATTCTGACTTCACACACCTCCATTCCATGACTTCACACTCCTCCATTCTGACTTCACACAGCTCCATTCTGTGAATTCACAAAATTCCATTCTATGATTTCACACACCTCCGTACTGTGACTTCACACACCTCCATCTATGACTTCCAACACCTCCATTCTGAGTTCACACACCTCCATTCTGTGACTTCACACAACTTCATTCTGACTTCACACACCTCCAATATATGACTTCACACACCTCCATTCTGTGATTTCACACACTTCCATTGTGACGTCACACACCTCCATTCTATGAGTTCACACACGTCCGTCCTAGGACTTCACACTCCTCAATTCTGACATCACACAGCTCCATTCTATGACTTCACAGACCTCGAATCTGTGACTTCACACACCTCCATTCTATGACTTCACATTCCTCTATTCTATGACTTCCCACAACTCCTTTCTATGACTTCACCCACCTCTATTCTATGACTTCACACCTCCATTCTGACTTCACACACCTCCATTCTGTGACTTCACACACCTCCATTCTATGACTTCACACACCTCCATTCTGTGACTTCAAATACCTCCATTCTATGATTTCACACACCTCCATTGTGACTTCACACACCTCCATTCTATGAGTTCACACACCTCCATTCTGACTTCACAAACCTCCATTCTATGACTTCACAGACTTTGAATATGTGACTTCACTCACCTCCACTCTATGACTTCACACTTCTCCGTTCTATGACTTCCCACACTTCCTTTCCATGACTTCACCCACCCCCATTCTATGACTTCACACCTCCATTCTGACTTCACACACCTCCATTCTATGACTTCACACACCTCCATTCTATGACTTCACACACCTTCATTCTTACTTCAGAAACATCCATTCTATGACCTCACACACCTCCATTCTATGACTTCACAAACCTCCATTCTGTGACTTCCCACACCTCCATTCTGAGTTCACACATCTCCATTCTGTGACTTCACACACCTCCCTTCTGACTTCACACACCTGCCTTCTGTGACTTCAAACACATCCATTGTGAGTTCACCCACTTCCATTCTGTGACTTCACACACCTCCATTCTGTTACTTCACACACCTCCATTCTGTGACTTCACAAACCTCCATTCTATGACTCCACACACCTCCATTCTATGAATTCACACACCTCCATTCTGTGACTTCACACACCTCCATTGTATGACTTCACACACCTCTATTCTGTGACTTCACACACCTCCTTTCTGAGTTCACACAACTCCATTCTATGACTTCACACACCTGCATTGTGACTTCACACACCGCCATTCTATGACTTCACACATCTCCATTCTGACTTCACAAACCTCCATGCTGTGACTTCACACACCTCCATTCTATGACTTCCCACACCTCCATTCTTTGACTTCACACACCTCCATTCTATGACTTCACACACCTCCACTGTGACTTCACAGAACTCCATTCTGTGACTTTACACACCTCCCTCTGTGACTTCACACACCTCCAATCTATGACTTCACACACTTCCAATCAATGACTTCACACACCTGCATTCTGACTTCACACCTCCATTCTCTGACTTCACACACCTCCATTCTATGACTTCACACACCTCCATTCTGTAACTTCACACACTTCCAATGTTTGACTTCACAAACCTCCATTCCATGACTTCATACACCTCCATTCTATGACTTCAAAGACATCCATTCTTTGTCTTCACACACCTCCATTTTGACTTCACACACCTCCATTCTGTGACTTCACACACATTCATTCTTTGACTTCACACACCACAATTTTGACTTCACACAAGTCCATTCATTGACTTCACACACCTACATTCTCTGACTTCACACACCTCCATTTTGACTTCACACACTTCCATTCTGTGACTTCACACACCTCCATTCTATGACTTCACACACCTAGCTTCTATGAATTCACACACTTCCATTCTGTGAGTTCACACACCTCCATTGTGAGTTCACCACTTCCATTCTGTGACTTCACACACCTCCATTCTGTGACTTCACACACCTCCATTATGTGACTTCACACCCCTCCATTCTATGACTTCACACACCTCCCTTCTATGAATTCACACCCCTCCATTCTGTGACTTCACACTCCTCCATTGTATGACTTCACACACCTCCATTCTTTGACTTCACATACCTCCATTCTCAGTTCACACACCTCCATTCTGTGACTTCACACACCTCCATTCTGTGACTTAACACACCTCCATTCTATGACTTCACACCCCTCCATTCTATGACTTCACACACCACCATTCTGTGACTTCAAACACCTCCATTCTATAACTTCACACACCTCCATTCTGTCACTTCACCACCTCCATTCTATGACTTCACACACCTCCATTCTATGACTTCACACACCTGCATAGTGACCTCACCCACCTCAATTCTATGAGTTCACACACCTGCATTGTGACTTCACACACCTCCATTCTATGACTTCACACATCTCCATTCTGACTTCACACACCTCCATTCTATGATTTCACATACTTCGATTCTATGACTTCACACACCTCCATTCTATGACTTCACACACCTCGTTTCTGAGTTGACACACCTGCTTTCTGTGATTTCACACACCTCCTATCTGAGTTCACACACCTCCCGTCTATGTCTTCACACACCTCCATTCTTTGACATCAAAAACCACCATTCTATGACTTCACACACCTCCATTTTGACTTCACACACCTCCATTCTAGGAGTTCACACACTTCCATTCTGCCCTCACCCACCTCCATTCTATGACTTCACTCAGCTCCATTCTGACTTCACACACTTCCATTTGTGAATTCACACACCACCATTTTGACTTCACACACCTCCATTCTGTGACTTCACACACCTCCATTCTGTGACTTCACACACCTCCATTCTGTGACTTCACACACCTCAATTCTGTGACTTCACACACCTCCGTTGTTTGACTTCACACACCTCCATTCTTCGACTTCACACACCTCCATTCCATGACTTCACACACCTCCATTCTATGAGTTAACACACCTCCATTCTTTGAGTTCACACACCTACATTTTGACTTCACACACCTCCATTCTATGACTTCACACACCTTCATTCCTACTTCAGAAACATCCATTCTATGACTGCACACACCTCCATTCGATGACTTCATACACCTCCATTCTGAATTCACACAGCTCCATTCTATGACTTCACACACCTCCCTTCTGTGACTACACACACTTCCATTCTATGACTTCACACACCTCCATTCTATGACTTCACACACCTCCATTCTGTGACTTCACACACCACCATTCTATGTCTTCAAACACCTCCATTGTGACTTCACACACCTCCATTCTATGAGTTCACACACCTCCATTCTAACTTCACACACCTCCATTCTATGAATTCACACTCCGCCATTCTGACTTCACACACCTCCATTCTCTGATTTCACACACCTCCATTCTGTAACTTCATACGCTTCAGTGTTTGAATTCACAAACCTCCATTCCATGACTTCATACACCTCCAGTCTATGACTTCACACACATCCATTCTTTGACTTCACACACCTCCATTGTGACTTCACACACCTCCATTCTGTGACTTCACACACCTGCATGTGTGATTTCACACACCACAATTTTGACTTCACACACGTCCATTCTTTGACTTCACACACCGCCATTCTCTGACTTCACACACCTCCATTTTGACTTCACACACATCCATTCTATGACTTCACACACTTCCATTGTTTGACTTCACACACCTCCATTCTATGAATTCAAACACCTCCATTGTGACTTCATAAAACTCTATTCTCTGACTTCACACACCTGCCTTCTGTGACTTCACACCTCCATTCTATGACTTCACACCTCCATTCTATGACTTAACACACCAACATTTATGACGTCACAAACCTCCATTCTGTGACTTCACACACCTCCATTCTGACATCACACACCTACATTCTTTGACTTCACACACTTCCATTCTATGATTTCACACACCTCCATTCTGTGACTTCACCTACCTCCATTGTGAGTTCACACACCTCCATTCTGTGACTTCACACACCTTGATTCTCTGACTTCACACACCTCTATTCTCTGACTTCACACACCTCCATTCTGTGACTTAACACATCTCCATTCTATGACTTCACACACCTCCATTCTGTGACTTCACACACCTCCATTCTGAGTTCACACACCTCCAATCTGTGACTTCACACACCTCCATTATATGACTTCACACACCTCCATTTTGTGACTTCACACACCTCCATTCTCTGACTTCACACACCTCCATTCTATGACTTCACACACCTACATTGTAACTTCACACAGCTACGTTCTATCAGTTCACACACCTGCATTGTGACTTCACACACCTCCATTCTCTGACTTCACACACCTCCATTCTGACTTCACACACCTCCATTCTGACTTCACACACCTCAATTCTGTGACTTCACACACCTCCATTCTATGACTTCACATACCTCATTTCTGAGTTGACACACCTCCATTTTGTGACTTCACATACCTCTAATCTAACTTCACACACCTCCATTCTATGACTTCACACACCTCCATTCTGTAACTTCAAAAACCACCATTCTATGACTTCACATATCTCCATTGTGACTTCACACATCTCCATTCTATGAGTTCACAAAGCTCCATTCTGACTTCACACAACTCCATTCTATGACTTCGCACACCTCTATTCTGACTTCACACATCTCCATTCTGTGACTTCACATTCCTCCATTCTTTGATTCACACCCCTCCAATCTGTGCCTTCACACAACTCCTCTATGTGACTTTACACACATCCATTCTGTGACTTCACACACCTCCCTTCTGTGACTTCACACACTTCCATTCTATGACTTCACACACCTCCATTCTAAGACTTCACACACCTCCATTCTATGACTTCACACACTTCCATTGTTTGACATCATACACCTCCATTCTTTGACTTCACACACCTCCGTTCCATGAATTCACACACCTCCATTCTATGAGTTCACACACCTTCATTCTTACTTCAGCAACATCCATTCTATGACTACAGACACCTCCATTCTATGACTTCACACACCTTCATTCTTACTTCAGCAACATGCATTCTATGACTTCATACACCTCCATTCTATGACTTCACAAACCTCCATTCTGTGACTTCACACACCTCCATTCTGGGTTCACACACCTCCATTCTGTGACTTCACACACCTCCATTCTGAATTCACACACCTCCATTCTATGACTTCACACACTTCCATTCTATGACTTCACACACCTCTATTCTATGACTTCACACCTCCATTCTGACTTCACACTCATCTATTCTATGACTTCCCACAACTCCTTTCTATGACTTCACCCACCTCTATTCTATGACTTCACACCTCCATTCTGACTTCACACACCTCCATTCTGTGACTTCACACACCTCCATTCTATGACTTCACTCACCTCCATTCTAAGACTTCACACACCTTCATTCTTACTTCAGAAACATCCATTCTATGACTTCATACACCTCCATTCTATGACTTCACAAACCTCCATTCTGTGACTTCACACACCTCCATTCTGACTTCACACACCTCCATTCTATGACTTCACACACTTCCATTCTATAACTTCACACACCTCCATTCTGTGACTTCACACACCTCCTCTCTGAGTTCACACACCTCCATTCTGTGTTTTCACACAACTCCATTCTGTGACTTCAGACACCTCCCTTCTGACTTCACACACCTCCCTTCTGTGACTTCAAACACATCCATTGTGAGTTCACCCACTTCCATTCTGTAACTTCACACACCTCCATTCTGTTACCTTACACACCTCCATTCTGTGACTTCACAAACCTCCATTCTATGACTTCACACACCTCCATTCTATGAATTCACACACCTCCATTCTGTGACTTCACACACCTCCATTGTATGACTTCACACACCTCTATTCTGTGACTTCACACACCTCCTTTCTGAGTTCACACAACTCCATTCTATTACTTCACACACCTGCATTGTGACTTCACACACCTCCATTCTATGACTTCACACATCTCCATTCTGACTTCACAAACCTCCATGCTGTGACTTCACACACCTCCATTCTATGACTTCCCACACCTCCATTCTTTGACTTCACACACCTCCATTCTATGACTTCACACACCTCCACTGTGACTTCACAGAACTCCATTCTGTGACTTTACACACCTCCCTCTGTGACTTCACACATCTCCAATCTATGACTTCACACACTTCCAATCAATGATTTCACACACCTGCATTCTGACTTCACACCTCCATTCTCTGACTTCACACACCTCCATTCTATGACTTCTCACACCTCCATTCTGTAACTTCACACACTTCCAATGTTTGACTTCACAAACCTCCATTCCATGACTTCATACACCTCCATTCTATGACTTCAAAGACATCCATTCTTTGTCTTCACACACCTCCATTTTGACTTCACACACCTCCATTCTGTGACTTCACACACATCCATTCTTTGACTTCACACACCACAATTTTGACTTCACACAAGTCCATTCATTGTCTTCACACACCTACATTCTCTGACTTCACACACCTCCATTTTGACTTCACACACTTCCATTCTGTGACTTCACACACCTCCATTCTATGACTTCACACACCTCGCTTCTATGAATTCACACACTTCCATTCTGTGACTTCACACACCTCCATTGTGAGTTCACCACTTCCATTCTGTGACTTCACACACCTCCATTCTGTGACTTCACACACCTCCATTATGTGACTTCACACCCCTCCATTCTATGACTTCACACACCTCCCTTCTATGAATTCACACCCCTCCATTCTGTGACTTCACACTCCTCCATTGTATGACTTCACACACCTCCATTCTGTGACTTCACACACCTCCATTCTCAGTTCACACACCTCCATTCTGTGACTTCACACACCTCCATTCTGTGACTTAACACACCTCCATTCTATGACTTCACACCCCTCCATTCTATGACTTCACACACCACCATTCTGTGACTTCAAACACCTCCATTCTATAACTTCACACACATCCATTCTGTCACTTCACCACCTCCATTCTATGACTTCACACACCTCCATTCTATGACTTCACACACCTGCATAGTGACCTCACCCACCTCAATTCTATGAGTTCACACACCTGCATTGTGACTTCACACACCTCCATTCTATGACTTCACACATCTCCATTCTATGATTTCACATACTTCGATTCTATGACTTCACACACCTCCATTCTATGACTTCACACACCTCGTTTCTGAGTTGACACACCTGCTTTCTGTGATTTCACACACCTCCACTCTGAGTTCACACACCTCCCGTCTATGTCTTCACACACCTCCATTCTTTGACATCAAAAACCACCATTCTATGACTTCACACACCTCCATTTTGACTTCACACACCTCCATTCTACGAGTTCACACACTTCCATTCTGCCCTCACCCACCTCCATTCTATGACTTCACTCAGCTCCATTCTGACTTCACACACCTCCATTTGTGAATTCCCACACCACCATTTTGACTTCACACACCTCCATTCTGTGACTTCACACACCTCCATTCTGTGACTTCACACACCTCCATTCTGTGACTTCACACACCTCAATTCTGTGACTTCACACACCTCCGTTGTTTGACTTCACACACCTCCATTCTTGGACTTCACACACCTCCATTCCATGACTTCACACACCTCCATTCTATGAGTTAACACACCTCCATTCTTTGAGTTCACACACCTACATTTTGACTTCACACACCTCCATTCTATGACTTCACACACCTTCATTCCTACTTCAGAAACATCCATTCTATGACTGCACACACCTCCATTCGATGACTTCATACACCTCCATTCTGAATTCACACAGCTCCATTCTATGACTTCACACACCTCCCTTCTGTGACTACACACACTTCCATTCTATGACTTCACACACCTTCATTCTTACTTCACAAACATCCATTCTATGACTTCACACACCTCCATTCTATGACTTCACACACCTCCATTCTGTGACTTCACACACCACCATTCTATGTCTTCAAACACCTCCATTGTGACTTCACACACCTCCATTCTATGAGTTCACACACCTCCATTCTAACTTCACACACCTCCATTCTATGAATTCACACTCCGCCATTCTGACTTCACACACCTCCATTCTCTGATTTCACACACCTCCATTCTGTAACTTCATACGCTTCAATGTTTGAATTCACAAACCTCCATTCCATGACTTCATACACCTCCAGTCTATGACTTCACACACATCCATTCTTTGACTTCACACACCTCCATTGTGACTTCACACACCTCCATTCTGTGACTTCACACACCTGCATGTGTGATTTCACACACCACAATTTTGACTTCACACACGTCCATTCTTTGACTTCACACACCGCCATTCTCTGACTTCACACACCTCCATTTTGACTTCACACACATCCATTCTATGACTTCACACACTTCCATTGTTTGACTTCACACACCTCCATTCTATGAGTTCACACACCTCCATTGTGACTTCACACAACTCTATTCTCTGACTTCACACACCTGCCTTCTGTGACTTCTCACACCTCCATTCTGTGACTTCACACCTCAATTGTATGACTTCACACCTCCATTCTATGACTTCACACACCAACATTTATGACGTCACACACCTCCATTCTGTGACTTCACACACCTCCATTTTGACTTCACACACATCCATTCTATGACTTCACACACTTCCATTGTTTGACTTCACACACCTCCATTCTATGAGTTCACACACCTCCATTGTGACTTCACACACTTCCATTCTATGACTTCACACACCTCCATTCTGTGACTTCACCTACCTCCATTGTGAGTTCACACACCTCCATTCTGTGACTTCACACACCTTGATTCTCTGACTTCACCCACCTCTATTCTCTGACTTCACACACCTCCATTCTGTGACTTAACACATCTCCATTCTATGACTTCACACACCTCCATTCTGTGACTTCACACACATCCATTCTGAGTTCACACACCTCCAATCTGTGACTTCACACACCTCCATTATATGACTTCACACACCTCCATTTTGTGACTTCACACACCTCCATTCTCTGACTTCACACACCTCCATTCTATGACTTCACACACCTACATTGTAACTTCACACAGCTACGTTCTATCAGTTCACACACCTGCATTGTGACTTCACACACCTCCATTCTCTGACTTCACACACCTCCATTCTGACTTCACACACCTCCATTCTGACTTCACACACCTCAATTCTGTGACTTCACACACCTCCATTCTATGACTTCACATACCTCATGTCTGAGTTGACACACCTCCATTTTGTGACTTCACATACCTCTAATCTAACTTCACACACCTCCAGTCTATGACTTCACACTCCTCCATTCTGTAACTTCAAAAACCACCATTCTATGACTTCACACATCTCCATTGTGACTTCACACATCTCCATTCTATGAGTTCAGAAAGCTCCATTCTGACTTCACACAACTCCATTCTATGACTTCGCACACCTCTATTCTGACTTCACACATCTCCATTCTGTGATTCACATTCCTCCATTCTTTGACTTCACACCCCTCCAGTCTGTGCCTTCACACACCTCCACTCTGTGACTTTACACACCTCCATTCTGTGACTTCACACACCTCCCTTCTGTGACTTCACACACTTCCATTCTATGACTTCACACACCTCCATTCTAAGACTTCACACACCTCCATTCTATGACTTCACACACTTCCATTGTTTGACATCATACACCTCCATTCTTTGACTTCACACACCTCCGTTCCATGAATTCACACACCTCCATTCTATGAGTTCACACACCTTCATTCTTACTTCAGCAACATCCTTTCTATGACTACAGACACCTCCATTCTATGACTTCACACACCTTCATTCTTACTTCAGCAACATGCATTCTATGACTTCATACACCTCCATTCTATGACTTCACAAACGTCCATTCTGTGACTTCACACACCTCCATTCTGGGTTCACACACCTCCATTCTGTGACTTCACACACCTCCATTCTGACTTCACACACCTCCATTCTATGACTTCACACACTTCCATTCTATGACTTCACACACCTCTATTCTATGACTTCACACCTCCATTCTGACTTCACACTCATCTATTCTATGACTTCCCACAACTCCTTTCTATGACTTCACCCACCTCTATTCTATGACTTCACACCTCCATTCTGACTTCACACACCTCCATTCTGTGACTTCACACACCTCCATTCTATGACTTCACGCACCTCCATTCTATGACTTCACACACCTCCACTGTGACTTCACAGAACTCCATTCTGTGACTTTACACACCTCCCTCTGTGACTTCACACACTTCCAATCTATGACTTCACACACTTCCAATCAATGATTTCACACACCTGCATTCTGACTTCACACCTCCATTCTCTGACTTCACACACCTCCATTCTATGACTTCACACACCTCCATTCTGTAACTTCACACACTTCCAATGTTTGACTTCACAAACCTCCATTCCATGACTTCATACACCTCCATTCTATGACTTCAAAGACATCCATTCTTTGTCTTCACACACCTCCATTTTGACTTCACACACCTCCATTCTGTGACTTCACACACATCCATTCTTTGACTTCACACACCACAATTTTGACTTCACACAAGTCCATTCATTGTCTTCACACACCTACATTCTCTGACTTCACACACCTCCATTTTGACTTCACACACTTCCATTCTGTGACTTCACACACCTCCATTCTATGACTTCACACACATCGCTTCTATGAATTCACACACTTCCATTCTGTGACTTCACACACCTCCATTGTGAGTTCACCACTTCCATTCTGTGACTTCACACACCTCCATTCTGTGACTTCACACACCTCCATTATGTGACTTCACACCCCTCCATTCTATGACTTCACACACCTCCCTTCTATGAATTCACACCCCTCCATTCTGTGACTTCACACTCCTCCATTGTATGACTTCACACACCTCCATTCTGTGACTTCACACACCTCCATTCTCAGTTCACACACCTCCATTCTGTGACTTCACACACCTCCATTCTGTGACTTAACACACCTCCATTCTATGACTTCACACCCCTCCATTCTATGACTTCACACACCACCATTCTGTGACTTCAAACACCTCCATTCTATAACTTCACACACATCCATTCTGTCACTTCACCACCTCCATTCTATGACTTCACACACCTCCATTCTATGACTTCACACACCTGCATAGTGAACTCACCCACCTCAATTCTATGAGTTCACACACCTGCATTGTGACTTCACACACCTCCATTCTATGACTTCACACATCTCCATTCTATGATTTCACATACTTCGATTCTATGACTTCACACACCTCCATTCTATGACTTCACACACCTCGTTTCTGAGTTGACACACCTGCTTTCTGTGATTTCACACACCTCCACTCTGAGTTCACACACCTCCCGTCTATGTCTTCACACACCTCCATTCTTTGCCATCAAAAACCACCATTCTATGACTTCACACACCTCCATTTTGACTTCACACACCTCCATTCTACGAGTTCACACACTTCCATTCTGCCCTCACCCACCTCCATTCTATGACTTCACTCAGCTCCATTCTGACTTCACACACCTCCATTTGTGAATTCCCACACCACCATTTTGACTTCACACACCTCCATTCTGTGACTTCACACACCTCCATTCTGTGACTTCACACACCTCCATTCTGTGACTTCACACACCTCAATTCTGTGACTTCACACACCTCCGTTGTTTGACTTCACACACCTCCATTCTTGGACTTCACACACCTCCATTCCATGACTTCACACACCTCCATTCTATGAGTTAACACACCTCCATTCTTTGAGTTCACACACCTACATTTTGACTTCACACACCTCCATTCTATGACTTCACACACCTTCATTCCTACTTCAGAAACATCCATTCTATGACTGCACACACCTCCATTCGATGACTTCATACACCTCCATTCTGAATTCACACAGCTCCATTCTATGACTTCACACACCTCCCTTCTGTGACTACACACACTTCCATTCTATGACTTCACACACCTTCATTCTTACTTCACAAACATCCATTCTATGACTTCACACACCTCCATTCTATGACTTCACACACCTCCATTCTGTGACTTCACACACCACCATTCTATGTCTTCAAACACCTCCATTGTGACTTCACACACCTCCATTCTATGAGTTCACACACCTCCATTCTAACTTCACACACCTCCATTCTATGAATTCACACTCCGCCATTCTGACTTCACACACCTCCATTCTCTGATTTCACACACCTCCATTCTGTAACTTCATACGCTTCAGTGTTTGAATTCACAAACCTCCATTCCATGACTTCATACACCTCCAGTCTATGACTTCACACACATCCATTCTTTGACTTCACACACCTCCATTGTGACTTCACACACCTCCATTCTGTGACTTCACACACCTGCATGTGTGATTTCACACACCACAATTTTGACTTCACACACGTCCATTCTTTGACTTCACACACCGCCATTCTCTGACTTCACACACCTCCATTTTGACTTCACACACATCCATTCTATGACTTCACACACTTCCATTGTTTGACTTCACACACCTCCATTCTATGAGTTCACACACCTCCATTGTGACTTCACACAACTGTATTCTCTGACTTCACACACCTGCCTTCTGTGACTTCACACACCTCCATTCTGTGACTTCACACCTCCATTCTATGACTTCACACCTCCATTCTATGACTTCACACACCAACATTTATGACGTCACACACCTCCATTCTGTGACTTCACACACCTCCATTCTGACATCACACACCTACATTCTTTGACTTCACACACTTCCATTCTATGACTTCACACACCTCCATTCTGTGACTTCACCTACCTCCATTGTGAGTTCACACACCTCCATTCTGTGACTTCACACACCTTGATTCTCTGACTTCACCCACCTCTATTCTCTGACTTCACACACCTCCATTCTGTGACTTAACACATCTCCATTCTATGACTTCACACACCTCCATTCTGTGACTTCACACACCTCCATTCTGAGTTCACACACCTCCAATCTGTGACTTCACACACCTCCATTATATGACTTCACACACCTCCATTTTGTGACTTCACACACCTCCATTCTCTGACTTCACACACCTCCATTCTATGACTTTACACACCTACATTGTAACTTCACACAGCTACGTTCTATCAGTTCACACACCTGCATTGTGACTTCACACACCTCCATTCTCTGACTTCACACACCTCCATTCTGACTTCACACACCTCCATTCTGACTTCACACACCTCAATTCTGTGACTTCACACACCTCCATTCTATGACTTCACATACCTCATTTCTGAGTTGACACACCTCCATTTTGTGACTTCACATACCTCTAATCTAACTCCACACACCTCCATTCTATGACTTCACACACCTCCATTCTGTAACTTCAAAAACCACCATTCTATGACTTCACACATCTCCATTGTGACTTCACACATCTCCATTCTATGAGTTCACAAAGCTCCATTCTGACTTCACACAACTCCATTCTATGACTTCGCACACCTCTATTCTGACTTCACACATCTCCATTCTGTGACTTCACATTCCTCCATTCTTTGACTTCACACCCCTCCAGTCTGTGCCTTCACACACCTCCACTCTGTGACTTTACACACCTCCATTCTGTGACTTCACACACCTCCCTTCTGTGACTTCACACACTTCCATTCTATGACTTCACACACCTCCATTCTAAGACTTCACACACCTCCATTCTATGACTTCACACACTTCCATTGTTTGACATCATACACCTCCATTCTTTGACTTCACACACCTCCGTTCCATGAATTCACACACCTCCATTCTATGAGTTCACACACCTTCATTCTTACTTCAGCAACATCCATTCTATGACTACAGACACCTCCATTCTATGACTTCACACACCTTCATTCTTACTTCAGCAACATGCATTCTATGACTTCATACACCTCCATTCTATGACTTCACAAACCTCCATTCTGTGACTTCACACACCTCCATTCTGGGTTCACACACCTCCATTCTGTGACTTCACACACCTCCATTCTGACTTCACACACCTCCATTCTATGACTTCACACACCTCGTTTCTGAGTTGACACACCTGCTTTCTGTGATTTCACACACCTCCTATCTGAGTTCACACACCTCCCGTCTATGTCTTCACACACCTCCATTCTTTGACATCAAAAACCACCATTCTATGACTTCACACACCTCCATTTTGACTTCACACACCTCCATTCTACGAGTTCACACACTTCCATTCTGCCCTCACCCACCTCCATTCTATGACTTCACTCAGCTCCATTCTGACTTCACACACCTCCATTTGTGAATTCCCACACCACCATTTTGACTTCACACACCTCCATTCTGTGACTTCACACACCTCCATTCTGTGACTTCACACACCTCCATTCTGTGACTTCACACACCTCAATTCTGTGACTTCACACACCTCCGTTGTTTGACTTCACACACCTCCATTCTTGGACTTCACACACCTCCATTCCATGACTTCACACACCTCCATTCTATGAGTTAACACACCTCCATTCTTTGAGTTCACACACCTACATTTTGACTTCACACACCTCCATTCTATGACTTCACACACCTTCATTCCTACTTCAGAAACATCCATTCTATGACTGCACACACCTCCATTCGATGACTTCATACACCTCCATTCTGAATTCACACAGCTCCATTCTATGACTTCACACACCTCCCTTCTGTGACTACACACACTTCCATTCTATGACTTCACACACCTTCATTCTTACTTCACAAACATCCATTCTATGACTTCACACACCTCCATTCTATGACTTCACACACCTCCATTCTGTGACTTCACACACCACCATTCTATGTCTTCAAACACCTCCATTGTGACTTCACACACCTCCATTCTATGAGTTCACACACCTCCATTCTAACTTCACACACCTCCATTCTATGAATTCACACTCCGCCATTCTGACTTCACACACCTCCATTCTCTGATTTCACACACCTCCATTCTGTAACTTCATACGCTTCAGTGTTTGAATTCACAAACCTCCATTCCATGACTTCATACACCTCCAGTCTATGACTTCACACACATCCATTCTTTGACTTCACACACCTCCATTGTGACTTCACACACCTCCATTCTGTGACTTCACACACCTGCATGTGTGATTTCACACACCACAATTTTGACTTCACACACGTCCATTCTTTGACTTCACACACCGCCATTCTCTGACTTCACACACCTCCATTTTGACTTCACACACATCCATTCTATGACTTCACACACTTCCATTGTTTGACTTCACACACCTCCATTCTATGAGTTCACACACCTCCATTGTGACTTCACACAACTGTATTCTCTGACTTCACACACCTGCCTTCTGTGACTTCACACACCTCCATTCTGTGACTTCACACCTCCATTCTATGACTTCACACCTCCATTCTATGACTTCACACACCAACATTTATGACGTCACACACCTCCATTCTGTGACTTCACACACCTCCATTCTGACATCACACACCTACATTCTTTGACTTCACACACTTCCATTCTATGACTTCACACACCTCCATTCTGTGACTTCACCTACCTCCATTGTGAGTTCACACACCTCCATTCTGTGACTTCACACACCTTGATTCTCTGACTTCACCCACCTCTATTCTCTGACTTCACACACCTCCATTCTGTGACTTAACACATCTCCATTCTATGACTTCACACACCTCCATTCTGTGACTTCACACACCTCCATTCTGAGTTCACACACCTCCAATCTGTGACTTCACACACCTCCATTATATGACTTCACACACCTCCATTTTGTGACTTCACACACCTCCATTCTCTGACTTCACACACCTCCATTCTATGACTTTACACACCTACATTGTAACTTCACACAGCTACGTTCTATCAGTTCACACACCTGCATTGTGACTTCACACACCTCCATTCTCTGACTTCACACACCTCCATTCTGACTTCACACACCTCCATTCTGACTTCACACACCTCAATTCTGTGACTTCACACACCTCCATTCTATGACTTCACATACCTCATTTCTGAGTTGACACACCTCCATTTTGTGACTTCACATACCTCTAATCTAACTCCACACACCTCCATTCTATGACTTCACACACCTCCATTCTGTAACTTCAAAAACCACCATTCTATGACTTCACACATCTCCATTGTGACTTCACACATCTCCATTCTATGAGTTCACAAAGCTCCATTCTGACTTCACACAACTCCATTCTATGACTTCGCACACCTCTATTCTGACTTCACACATCTCCATTCTGTGACTTCACATTCCTCCATTCTTTGACTTCACACCCCTCCAGTCTGTGCCTTCACACACCTCCACTCTGTGACTTTACACACCTCCATTCTGTGACTTCACACACCTCCCTTCTGTGACTTCACACACTTCCATTCTATGACTTCACACACCTCCATTCTAAGACTTCACACACCTCCATTCTATGACTTCACACACTTCCATTGTTTGACATCATACACCTCCATTCTTTGACTTCACACACCTCCGTTCCATGAATTCACACACCTCCATTCTATGAGTTCACACACCTTCATTCTTACTTCAGCAACATCCATTCTATGACTACAGACACCTCCATTCTATGACTTCACACACCTTCATTCTTACTTCAGCAACATGCATTCTATGACTTCATACACCTCCATTCTATGACTTCACAAACCTCCATTCTGTGACTTCACACACCTCCATTCTGGGTTCACACACCTCCATTCTGTGACTTCACACACCTCCATTCTGACTTCACACACCTCCATTCTATGACTTCACACACTTCCATTCTATGACTTCACACACCTCTATTCTATGACTTCACACCTCCATTCTGACTTCACACTCATCTATTCTATGACTTCCCACAACTCCTTTCTATGACTTCACCCACCTCTATTCTATGACTTCACACCTCCATTCTGACTTCACACACCTCCATTCTGTGACTTCACACACCTCCATTCTATGACTTCACGCACCTCCATTCTATGACTTCACACACCTTCATTCTTACTTCAGAAACATCCATTCTATGACTTCATACACCTCCATTCTATGACTTCACAAACCTCCATTCTGTGACTTCACACACCTCCATTCTGACTTCACACACCTCCATTCTGTGACTTCACACACCTCCATTCTATGACTTCACGCACCTCCATTCTATGACTTCACACACCTTCATTCTTACTTCAGAAACATCCATTCTATGACTTCATACACCTCCATTCTATGACTTCACAAACCTCCATTCTGTGACTTCACACACCTCCATTCTATAACTTCACACACCTCCATTCTGTGACTTCACACACCTCCTCTCTGAGTTCACACACCTCCATTCTGTGTCTTCACACAACTCCATTCTGTGACTTCAGACACCTCCTTCTATGACTTCACACACCTTCATTCTGTGACTTCACACACCTCCATTCTATGACTTCACACACCTAGTTTCTGAGTTGACACACCTCCGGTCTGTGATTTCACACACCTCCAATCTGAGTTCACACACCTCCATTCTATGACTTCACACACCTCCATTATTGACATCAAAAACCACCATTCTATGACTTCACACACCTCCATTTTGACTTCACACACCTCCATTCTACGAGTTCACACCCTTCTATTCTGCCTTCACCCACCTCCATTCTATGACTTCACTCAGCTCCATTCTGACTTCACACACCTCCATTTGTGAATTCACACACCACAATTTTGACTTCAAACACCTCCATTCTGTAACTTCACACACCTCCATTCTGTGACTTCACACACCTCCATTTTGACTTCACACACCTCCATTCTGTGACTTCACACACCTCCATTCTGTGACTTCACACACCTAAATTGTAACTTCACACACCTCCATTCTATGAGTTCACACACCTCCATTCTGACTTCAAATACCTCCATTCTATGACTTCACACACCTCCATTGTGACTTCACACACCTCCATTCTATGAGTTCACACACCTCCATTCTGACTTCACAAACCTCCGTTCTATGACTTCACACTTCTCCATTCTATGACATTCCACACCTCCTTTCCATGACTTTACCCACCCCCATTCTATGACTTCATACCTCCTTTCTGACTTCACACACCTCCATTCTGTGACTTCACACACCTCCATTCTATGAGTTCACACACCACCATTTTGACTTCACACACCTCCATTCTATGACTTCACATACCTTCATTCTTACTTCAGAAACATCCATTCTATGACTTCACACACCTCCATTCTATGACTTCACACACCTCCATTCTATGACTTCACACACCTCCATTCTATGACTTCACACACCTCCATTCTATGTCTTCACACACCTCCATTGTGACTTCACACACGTCCATTCTATGAGTTCACACACCTCCATTCTGACTTCACACACCTCCATTCTATGACTTCACACTCCTCCTTTCTGACTTCACACAGCTCCATTCTGTGAATTCACAAAATTCCACTCTATGATTTCACACACCTCCATACTGTGACTTCACACACCTCCATCTATGACTTCAAACACCTCCATTCTGAGTTCACACACCTCCATTCTGTGACTTCACACACCTCCATTCTGACTTCACACACCTCCAATATATGACTTCACACACCTCCATTCTGTGACTTCACACACTTCCATTGTGACTTCACACACCTCCATTCTATGAGTTCACACACGTCCATTCTAGGACTTCACACTCCTCAATTCTGACATCACACAGCTCTATTCTTTGACTTCACAGACCTCGAATCTGTGACTTCACTCACCTCCATTCTATGACTTCACACTCCTCTATTCTATGACTTCCCACAACTCCTTTCTATGACTTCACCCACCTCTATTCTATGACTTCACACCTCCATTCTGACTTCACACACCTCCATTCTGTGACTTCACACACCTCCATTCTATGACTTCACACACCTCCATTCTATGACTTCACACACCTCCATTCTTTGACTTCACACATCTCCATTGTGACTTCACACACCTCCATTCTATGAGTTCTTACACCTCCATTCTGACTTCACACACCTCCATTCTATGACTTCGCACACCTGTATTCTCACTTCACACATCTCCATTCTGTGACTTCACATTCCTGCATTCTTTGACTTCACACCCCTCCATTCTGTGCCTTCACACACCTCCACTCTGTGACTTTACACACCTCCATTCTGTGACTTCACACACCTCCATTCTATGACTTCACACACCTCCATTCTAAGACTTCACACACCTCCATTCTATGACTTCACACACTTCCATTGTTTGACATCATACACCTCCATACTTTGACTTCACACACTTCCATTCTGTGACTTCACACACCTCCATTCTATGACTTCACACACCTCGCTTCTATGAATTCACACACTTCCATTCTGTGACTTCACACACCTCCATTGTGAGTTCACCACTTCCATTCTGTGACTTCACACACCTCCATTCTGTGACTTCACACACCTCCATTATGTGACTTCACACCCCTCCATTCTATGACTTCACACACCTCCCTTCTATGAATTCACACCCCTCCATTCTGTGACTTCACACTCCTCCATTGTATGACTTCACACACCTCCATTCTGTGACTTCACACACCTCCATTCTCAGTTCACACACCTCCATTCTGTGACTTCACACACCTCCATTCTGTGACTTAACACACCTCCATTCTATGATTTCACACCCCTCCATTCTATGACTTCACACACCACCATTCTGTGACTTCAAACACCTCCATTCTATAACTTCACACACATCCATTCTGTCACTTCACCACCTCCATTCTATGACTTCACACACCTCCATTCTATGACTTCACACACCTGCATAGTGACCTCACCCACCTCAATTCTATGAGTTCACACACCTGCATTGTGACATCACACACCTCCATTCTATGACTTCACACATCTCCATTCTATGATTTCACATACTTCGATTCTATGACTTCACACACCTCCATTCTATGACTTCACACACCTCGTTTCTGAGTTGACACACCTGCTTTCTGTGATTTCACACACCTCCACTCTGAGTTCACACACCTCCCGTCTATGTCTTCACACACCTCCATTCTTTGCCATCAAAAACCACCATTCTATGACTTCACACACCTCCATTTTGACTTCACACACCTCCATTCTACGAGTTCACACACTTCCATTCTGCCCTCACCCACCTCCATTCTATGACTTCACTCAGCTCCATTCTGACTTCACACACCTCCATTTGTGAATTCCCACACCACCATTTTGACTTCACACACCTCCATTCTGTGACTTCACACACCTCCATTCTGTGACTTCACACACCTCCATTCTGTGACTTCACACACCTCAATTCTGTGACTTCACACACCTCCGTTGTTTGACTTCACACACCTCCATTCTTGGACTTCACACACCTCCATTCCATGACTTCACACACCTCCATTCTATGAGTTAACACACCTCCATTCTTTGAGTTCACACACCTACATTTTGACTTCACACACCTCCATTCTATGACTTCACACACCTTCATTCCTACTTCAGAAACATCCATTCTATGACTGCACACACCTCCATTCGATGACTTCATACACCTCCATTCTGAATTCACACAGCTCCATTCTATGACTTCACACACCTCCCTTCTGTGACTACACACACTTCCATTCTATGACTTCACACACCTTCATTCTTACTTCACAAACATCCATTCTATGACTTCACACACCTCCATTCTATGACTTCACACACCTCCATTCTGTGACTTCACACACCACCATTCTATGTCTTCAAACACCTCCATTGTGACTTCACACACCTCCATTCTATGAGTTCACACACCTCCATTCTAACTTCACACACCTCCATTCTATGAATTCACACTCCGCCATTCTGACTTCACACACCTCCATTCTCTGATTTCACACACCTCCATTCTGTAACTTCATACGCTTCAATGTTTGAATTCACAAACCTCCATTCCATGACTTCATACACCTCCAGTCTATGACTTCACACACATCCATTCTTTGACTTCACACACCTCCATTGTGACTTCACACACCTCCATTCTGTGACTTCACACACCTGCATGTGTGATTTCACACACCACAATTTTGACTTCACACACGTCCATTCTTTGACTTCACACACCGCCATTCTCTGACTTCACACACCTCCATTTTGACTTCACACACATCCATTCTATGACTTCACACACTTCCTTTGTTTGACTTCACACACCTCCATTCTATGAGTTCACACACCTCCATTGTGACTTCACACAACTCTATTCTCTGACTTCACACACCTGCCTTCTGTGACTTCACACACCTCCATTCTGTGACTTCACACCTCCATTCTATGACTTCACACCTCCATTCTATGACTTCACACACCAACATTTATGACGTCACACACCTCCATTCTGTGACTTCACACACCTCCATTCTGACATCACACACCTACATTCTTTGACTTCACACACTTCCATTCTATGACTTCACACACCTCCATTCTGTGACTTCACCTACCTCCATTGTGAGTTCACACACCTCCATTCTGTGACTTCACACACCTTGATTCTCTGACTTCACCCACCTCTATTCTCTGACTTCACACACCTCCATTCTGTGACTTAACACATCTCCATTCTATGACTTCACACACCTCCATTCTGTGACTTCACACACCCCCATTCTGAGTTCACACACCTCCAATCTGTGACTTCACACACCTCCATTATATGACTTCACACACCTCCATTTTGTGACTTCACACACCTCCATTCTCTGACTTCACACACCACCATTCTGACTTCACACACCTCCATTCTGACTTCACACACCTCAATTCTGTGACTTCACACACCTCCATTCTATGACTTCACATACCTCATTTCTGAGTTGACACACCTCCATTTTGTGACTTCACATACCTCTAATCTAACTTCGCACACCTCCATTCTATGACTTCACACACCTCCATTCTGTAACTTCAAAAACCACCATTCTATGACTTCACACATCTCCATTGTGACTTCACACATCTCCATTCTATGAGTTCAGAAAGCTCCATTCTGACTTCACACAACTCCATTCTATGACTTCGCACACCTCTATTCTGACTTCACACATCTCCATTCTGTGACTTCACATTCCTCCATTCTTTGACTTCACACCCCTCCAGTCTGTGCCTTCACACACCTCCACTCTGTGACTTCACACACCTCCCTTCTGTGACTTCACACACTTCCATTCTATGACTTCACACACCTCCATTCTAAGACTTCACACACCTCCATTCTATGACTTCACACACTTCCATTGTTTGACATCATACACCTCCATTCTTTGACTTCACACACCTCCGTTCCATGAATTCACACACCTCCATTCTATGAGTTCACACACCTTCATTCTTACTTCAGCAACATCCATTCTATGACTACAGACACCTCCATTCTATGACTTCACACACCTTCATTCTTACTTCAGCAACATGCATTCTATGACTTCATACACCTCCATTCTATGACTTCACAAACCTCCATTCTGTGACTTCACACACCTCCATTCTGGGTTCACACACCTCCATTCTGTGACTTCACACACCTCCATTCTGACTTCACACACCTCCATTCTATGACTTCACACACTTCCATTCTATGACTTCACACACCTCTATTCTATGACTTCACACCTCCATTCTGACTTCACACTCATCTATTCTATGACTTCCCACAACTCCTTTCTATGACTTCACCCACCTCTATTCTATGACTTCACACCTCCATTCTGACTTCACACACCTCCATTCTGTGACTTCACACACCTCCATTCTATGACTTCACGCACCTCCATTCTATGACTTCACACACCTTCATTCTTACTTCAGAAACATCCATTCTATGACTTCATACACCTCCATTCTATGACTTCACAAACCTCCATTCTGTGACTTCACACACCTCCATTCTGACTTCACACACCTCCATTCTATGACTTCACACACTTCCATTCTATAACTTCACACACCTCCATTCTGTGACTTCACACACCTCCTCTCTGAGTTCACACACCTCCATTCTGTGTCTTCACACAACTCCATTCTGTGACTTCAGACACCTCCTTCTATGACTTCACACACCTTCATTCTGTGACCTCACACACCTCCATTCTATGACTTCACACACCTAGTTTCTGAGTTGACACACCTCCGTTCTGTGATTTCACACACCTCCAATCTGAGTTCACACACCTCCATTCTATGACTTCACACACCTCCATTATTGACATCAAAAACCACCATTCTATGACTTCACACACCTCCATTTTGACTTCACACACCTCCATTCTACGAGTTCACACCCTTCTATTCTGCCTTCACCCACCTCCATTCTATGACTTCACTCAGCTCCATTCTGACTTCACACACCTCCATTTGTGAATTCACACACCACAATTTTGACTTCAAACACCTCCATTCTGTAACTTCACACACCTCTATTCTGTGACTTCACACACCTCCATTTTGACTTCACACACCTCCATTCTGTGACTTCACACACCTCCATTCTGTGACTTCAGACACCTCCATTGTAACTTCACACACCTCCATTCTATGAGTTCACACACCTCCATTCTGACTTCAAATACCTCCATTCTATGACTTCACACACCTCCATTGTGACTTCACACACCTCCATTCTATGAGTTCACACACCTCCATTCTGACTTCACAATCCTCCGTTCTATGACTTCACACTTCTCCATTCTATGACTTTCCACACCTCCATTCCATGACTTTACCCACCCCCATTCTATGACTTCACACCTCCTTTCTGACTTCACACACCTCCATTCTGTGACTTCACACACCTCCATTCTATGAGTTCACACACCACCATTTTGACTTCACACACCTCCATTCTATGACTTCACATACCTTCATTCTTACTTCAGAAACATCCATTCTATGACTTCACACACCTCCATTCTATGACTTCACACACCTCCATTCTATGACTTCACACACCTCCATTCTATGACTTCACACACCTCCATTCTATGTCTTCACACACCTCCATTGTGACTTCACACACGTCCATTCTATGAGTTCACACACCTCCATTCTGACTTCACACACCTCCATTCTATGACTTCACACTCCTCCTTTCTGACTTCACACAGCTCCATTCTGTGAATTCACAAAATTCCACTCTATGATTTCACACACCTCCATACTGTGACTTCACACACCTCCATCTATGACTTCAAACACCTCCATTCTGAGTTCACACACCTCCATTCTGTGACTTCACACACCTCCATTCTGACTTCACACACCTCCAATATATGACTTCACACACCTCCATTCTGTGACTTCACACACTTCCATTGTGACGTCACACACCTCCATTCTATGAGTTCACACACGTCCATTCTAGGACTTCACACTCCTCAATTCTGACATCACACAGCTCCATTCTTTGACTTCACAGACCTCGAATCTTTGACTTCACTCACCTCCATTCTATGACTTCACACTCCTCTATTCTATGACTTCCCACAACTCCTTTCTATGACTTCACCCACCTCTATTCTATGACTTCACACCTCCATTCTGACTTCACACACCTCCATTCTGTGACTTCACACACCTCCATTCTATGACTTCACACACCTCCATTCTATGACTTCACACACCTCCATTCTTTGACTTCACACATCTCCATTGTGACTTCACACACCTCCATTCTATGAGTTCATACACCTCCATTCTGACTTCACACACCTCCATTCTATGACTTCGCACACCTGTATTCTCACTTCACACATCTCCATTCTGTGACTTCACATTCCTGCATTCTTTGACTTCACACCCCTCCATTCTGTGCCTTCACACACCTCCACTCTGTGACTTTACACACCTCCATTCTGTGACTTCACACACCTCCCTTCTGTGACTTCACACACCTCCATTCTATGACTTCACACACCTCCATTCTAAGACTTCACACACCTCCATTCTATGACTTCACACACTTCCATTGTTTGACATCATACACCTCCATACTTTGACTTCACACACGTCCGTTCCTTGAATTCACACACCTCCATTCTATGAGTTCATACACCTCCATTCTATGAGTTCACACACCTTCATTCTTACTTCAGCAACATCCATTCTACGACTTCAGACACCTCCATTCTATGACTTCACACACCTTCATTCTTACTTCAGCAACATCCATTCTATGACTTCACACACCTCCATTCTAAGACTTCACACACCTCCATTCTATGACTTCACACACTTCCATTGTTTGACATCATACACCTCCATACTTTGACTGCACACACTTCCATTCTGTGACTTCACACACCTCCATTCTATGACTTCACACACCTCGCTTCTATGAATTCACACACTTCCATTCTGTGACTTCACACACCTCCATTGTGAGTTCACCACTTCCATTCTGTGACTTCACACACCTCCATTCTCTGACTTCACACACCTCCATTATGTGACTTCACACCCCTCCATTCTATGACTTCACACACCTCCCTTCTATGAATTCACACCCCTCCATTCTGTGACTTCACACTCCTCCATTGTATGACTTCACACACCTCCATTCTGTGACTTCACACACCTCCATTCTCAGTTCACAAACCTCCATTCTGTGACTTCACACACCTCCATTCTGTGACTTAACACACCTACATTCTATGACTTCACACCCCTCCATTCTATGTCTTCACACACCACCATTCTGTGACTTCAAACACCTCCATTCTATAAATTCACACACATCCATTCTGTCACTTCACCACCTCCATTCTATGACTTCACACACCTCCATTCTATGACTTCACACACCTGCATAGTGACCTCACCCACCTCAATTCTATGAGTTCACACACCTGCATTGTGACATCACACACCTCCATTCTATGACTTCACACATCTCCATTCTATGATTTCACATACTTCGATTCTATGACTTCACACACCTCCATTCTATGACTTCACACACCTCGTTTCTGAGTTGACACACCTGCTTTCTGTGATTTCACACACCTCCAATCTGAGTTCACACACCTCCCGTCTATGTCTTCACACACCTCCATTCTTTGACATCAAAAACCACCATTCTATGACTTCACACACCTCCATTTTGACTTCACACACCTCCATTCTACGAGTTCACACACTTCCATTCTGCCCTCACCCACCTCCATTCTATGACTTCACTCAGCTCCATTCTGACTTCACACACCTCCATTTGTGAATTCACACACCACCATTTTGACTTCACACACCTCCATTCTGTGACTTCACAAACCTCCATTCTGTGACTTCACACACCTCCATTCTGTGACTTCACACACCTCAATTCTGTGACTTCACACACCTCCGTTGTTTGACTTCACACACCTCCATTCTTGGACTTCACACACCTCCATTCCATGACTTCACACACCTCCATTCTATGAGTTAACACACCTCCATTCTTTGAGTTCACACACCTACATTTTGACTTCACACACCTCCATTCTATGACTTCACACACCTTCATTCCTACTTCAGAAACATCCATTCTATGACTGCACAAACCTCCATTCGATGACTTCATACACCTACATTCTGAATTCACACAGCTCCATTCTATGACTTCACACACCTCCATTCTGTGACTACACACACTTCCATTCTATGACTTCACACACCTTCATTCTTACTTCACAAACATCCATTCTATGACTTCACACACCTCCATTCTATGACTTCACACACCTCCATTTTGTGACTTCACACACCACCATTCTATGTCTTCAAACACCTCCATTGTGACTTCACACACCTCCATTCTATGAGTTCACACACCTCCATTCTAACTTCACACACCTCCATTCTATGAATTCACACTCCGCCATTCTGACTTCACACACCTCCATTCTCTGATTTCACACACCTCCATTCTGTAACTTCATACGCTTCAATGTTTGAATTCACAAACCTCCATTCCATGACTTCATACACCTCCAGTCTATGACTTCACACACATCCATTCTTTGACTTCACACACCTCCATTGTGACTTCACACACCTCCATTCTGTGACTTCACACACTTGCATGTGTGATTTCACACACCACAATTTTGACTTCACACACGTCCATTCTTTGACTTCACACACCGCCATTCTCTGACTTCACACACCTCCATTTTGACTTCACACACATCCATTCTATGACTTCACACACTTCCATTGTTTGACTTCACACACCTCCATTCTATGAGTTCACACACCTCCATTGTGACTTCACACAACTCTATTCTCTGACTTCACACACCTGCCTTCTGTGACTTCACACACCTCCATTCTGTGACTTCACACCTCCATTCTATGACTTCACACCTCCATTCTATGACTTCACACACCAACATTTATGACGTCACACACCTCCATTCTGTGACTTCACACACCTCCATTCTGACATCACACACCTACTTTCTTTGACTTCACACACTTCCATTCTATGACTTCACACACCTCCATTCTGTGACTTCACCTACCTCCATTGTGAGTTCACACACCTCCATTCTGTGACTTCACACACCTTGATTCTCTGACTTCACCCACCTCTATTCTCTGACTTCACACACCTCCATTCTGTGACTTAACACATCTCCATTCTATGACTTCACACACCTCCATTCTGTGACTTCACACACCTCCATTCTGAGTTCACACACCTCCAATCTGTGACTTCACACACCTCCATTATATGACTTCACACACCTCCATTTTGTGACTTCACACACCTCCATTCTCTGACTTTACACACCTCCATTCTATGACTTCACACACCTACATTGTAACTTCACACAGCTACGTTCTATCAGTTCACACACCTGCATTGTGACTTCACACACCTCCATTCTCTGACTTCACACACCTCCATTCTGACTTCACACACCTCCATTCTGACTTCACACACCTCAATTCTGTGACTTCACCCACCTCCATTCTATGACTTCACATACCTCATTTCTGAGTTGACACACCTCCATTTTGTGACTTCACATACCTCTAATCTAACTTCGCACACCTCCATTCTATGACTTCACACACCTCCATTCTGTAACTTCAAAAACCACCATTCTATGACTTCACACATCTCCATTGTGACTTCACACATCTCCATTCTATGAGTTCAGAAAGCTCCATTCTGACTTCACACAACTCCATTCTATGACTTCGCACACCTCTATTCTGACTTCACACATCTCCATTCTGTGACTTCACATTCCTCCATTCTTTGACTTCACACCCCTCCAGTCTGTGCCTTCACACACCTCCACTCTGTGACTTCACACACCTCCCTTCTGTGACTTCACACACTTCCATTCTATGACTTCACACACCTCCATTCTAAGACTTCACACACCTCCATTCTATGACTTCACACACTTCCATTGTTTGACATCATACACCTCCATTCTTTGACTTCACACACCTCCGTTCCATGAATTCACACACCTCCATTCTATGAGTTCACACACCTTCATTCTTACTTCAGCAACATCCATTCTATGACTACAGACACCTCCATTCTATGACTTCACACACCTTCATTCTTACTTCAGCAACATGCATTCTATGACTTCATACACCTCCATTCTATGACTTCACAAACCTCCATTCTGTGACTTCACACACCTCCATTCTGGGTTCACACACCTCCATTCTATGACTTCACACACTTCCATTCTATGACTTCACACACCTCTATTCTATGACTTCACACCTCCATTCTGACTTCACACTCATCTATTCTATGACTTCCCACAACTCCTTTCTATGACTTCACCCACCTCTATTCTATGACTTCACACCTCCATTCTGACTTCACACACCTCCATTCTGTGACTTCACACACCTCCATTCTATGACTTCACGCACCTCCATTCTATGAATTCACACACCTTCATTCTTACTTCAGAAACATCCATTCTATGACTTCATACACCTCCATTCTATGACTTCACAAACCTCCATTCTGTGACTTCACACACCTCCATTCTGACTTCACACACCTCCATTCTATGACTTCACACACTTCCATTCTATAACTTCACACACCTCCATTCTGTGACTTCACACACCTCCTCTCTGAGTTCACACACCTCCATTCTGTGTCTTCACACAACTCCATTCTGTGACTTCAGACACCTCCTTCTATGACTTCACACACCTTCATTCTGTGACTTCACACACCTCCATTCTATGACTTCACACACCTAGTTTCTGAGTTGACACACCTCCGTTCTGTGATTTCACACACCTCCAATCTGAGTTCACACACCTCCATTCTATGACTTCACACACCTCCATTATTGACATCAAAAACCACCATTCTATGACTTCACACACCTCCATTTTGACTTCACACACCTCCATTCTACGAGTTCACACCCTTCTATTCTGCCTTCACCCACCTCCATTCTATGACTTCACTCAGCTCCATTCTGACTTCACACACCTCCATTTGTGAATTCACACACCACAATTTTGACTTCAAACACCTCCATTCTGTAACTTCACACACCTCCATTCTGTGACTTCACACACCTCCATTTTGACTTCACACACCTCCATTCTGTGACTTCACACACCTCCATTCTGTGACTTCAGACACCTCCATTGTAACTTCACACACCTCCATTCTATGAGTTCACACACCTCCATTCTGACTTCAAATACCTCCATTCTATGACTTCACACACCTCCATTGTGACTTCACACACCTCCATTCTATGAGTTCACACACCTCCATTCTGACTTCACAATCCTCCGTTCTATGACTTCACACTTCTCCATTCTATGACTTTCCACACCTCCTTTCCATGACTTTACCCACCCCCATTCTATGACTTCACACCTCCTTTCTGACTTCACACACCTCCATTCTGTGACTTCACACACCTCCATTCTATGAGTTCACACACCACCATTTTGACTTCACACACCTCCATTCTATGACTTCACATACCTTCATTCTTACTTCAGAAACATCCATTCTATGACTTCACACACCTCCATTCTATGACTTCACACACCTCCATTCTATGACTTCACACACCTCCATTCTATGACTTCACACACCTCCATTCTATGTCTTCACACACCTCCATTGTGACTTCACACACGTCCATTCTATGAGTTCACACACCTCCATTCTGACTTCACACACCTCCATTCTATGACTTCACACTCCTCCTTTCTGACTTCACACAGCTCCATTCTGTGAATTCACAAAATTCCACTCTATGATTTCACACACCTCCATACTGTGACTTCACACACCTCCATCTATGACTTCAAACACCTCCATTCTGAGTTCACACACCTCCATTCTGTGACTTCACACACCTCCATTCTGACTTCACACACCTCCAATATATGACTTCACACACCTCCATTCTGTGACTTCACACACTTCCATTGTGACGTCACACACCTCCATTCTATGAGTTCACACACGTCCATTCTAGGACTTCACACTCCTCAATTCTGACATCACACAGCTCCATTCTTTGACTTCACAGACCTCGAATCTGTGACTTCACTCACCTCCATTCTATGACTTCACACTCCTCTATTCTATGACTTCCCACAACTCCTTTCTATGACTTCACCCACCTCTATTCTATGACTTCACACCTCCATTCTGACTTCACACACCTCCATTCTGTGACTTCACACACCTCCATTCTATGACTTCACACACCTCCATTCTATGACTTCACACACCTCCATTCTTTGACTTCACACATCTCCATTGTGACTTCACACACCTCCATTCTATGAGTTCATACACCTCCATTCTGACTTCACACACCTCCATTCTATGACTTCGCACACCTGTATTCTCACTTCACACATCTCCATTCTGTGACTTCACATTCCTGCATTCTTTGACTTCACACCCCTCCATTCTGTGCCTTCACACACCTCCACTCTGTGACTTTACACACCTCCATTCTGTGACTTCACACACCTCCCTTCTGTGACTTCACACACCTCCATTCTATGACTTCACACACCTCCATTCTAAGACTTCACACACCTCCATTCTATGACTTCACACACTTCCATTGTTTGACATCATACACCTCCATACTTTGACTTCACACACGTCCGTTCCTTGAATTCACACACCTCCATTCTATGAGTTCATACACCTCCATTCTATGAGTTCACACACCTTCATTCTTACTTCAGCAACATCCATTCTACGACTTCAGACACCTCCATTCTATGACTTCACACACCTTCATTCTTACTTCAGCAACATCCATTCTATGACTTCACACACCTCCATTCTAAGACTTCACACACCTCCATTCTATGACTTCACATACTTCCATTGTTTGACATCATACACCTCCATACTTTGACTGCACACACTTCCATTCTGTGACTTCACACACCTCCATTCTATGACTTCACACACCTCGCTTCTATGAATTCACACACTTCCATTCTGTGACTTCACACACCTCCATTGTGAGTTCACCACTTCCATTCTGTGACTTCACACACCTCCATTCTGTGACTTCACACACCTCCATTATGTGACTTCACACCCCTCCATTCTATGACTTCACACACCTCCCTTCTATGAATTCACACCCCTCCATTCTGTGACTTCACACTCCTCCATTGTATGACTTCACACACCTCCATTCTGTGACTTCACACACCTCCATTCTCAGTTCACACACCTCCATTCTGTGACTTCACACACCTCCATTCTGTGACTTAACACACCTCCATTCTATGACTTCACACCCCTCCATTCTATGACTTCACACACCACCATTCTGTGACTTCAAACACCTCCATTCTATAACTTCACACACATCCATTCTGTCACTTCACCACCTCCATTCTATGACTTCACACACCTCCATTCTATGACTTCACACACCTGCATAGTGACCTCACCCACCTCAATTCTATGAGTTCACACACCTGCATTGTGACATCACACACCTCCATTCTATGACTTCACACATCTCCATTCTATGATTTCACATACTTCGATTCTATGACTTCACACACCTCCATTCTATGACTTCACACACCTCGTTTCTGAGTTGACACACCTGCTTTCTGTGATTTCACACACCTCCAATCTGAGTTCACACACCTCCCGTCTATGTCTTCACACACCTCCATTCTTTGACATCAAAAACCACCATTCTATGACTTCACACACCTCCATTTTGACTTCACACACCTCCATTCTACGAGTTCACACACTTCCATTCTGCCCTCACCCACCTCCATTCTATGACTTCACTCAGCTCCATTCTGACTTCACACACCTCCATTTGTGAATTCACACACCACCATTTTGACTTCACACACCTCCATTCTGTGACTTCACACACCTCCATTCTGTGACTTCACACACCTCCATTCTGTGACTTCACACACCTCAATTCTGTGACTTCACACACCTCCGTTGTTTGACTTCACACACCTCCATTCTTGGACTTCACACACCTCCATTCCATGACTTCACACACCTCCATTCTATGAGTTAACACACCTCCATTCTTTGAGTTCACACACCTACATTTTGACTTCACACACCTCCATTCTATGACTTCACACACCTTCATTCCTACTTCAGAAACATCCATTCTATGACTGCACACACCTCCATTCGATGACTTCATACACCTCCATTCTGAATTCACACAGCTCCATTCTATGACTTCACACACCTCCATTCTGTGACTACACACACTTCCATTCTATGACTTCACACACCTTCATTCTTACTTCACAAACATCCATTCTATGACTTCACACACCTCCATTCTATGACTTCACACACCTCCATTCTGTGACTTCACACACCACCATTCTATGTCTTCAAACACCTCCATTGTGACTTCACACACCTCCATTCTATGAGTTCACACACCTCCATTCTAACTTCACACACCTCCATTCTATGAATTCACACTCCGCCATTCTGACTTCACACACCTCCATTCTCTGATTTCACACACCTCCATTCTGTAACTTCATACGCTTCAATGTTTGAATTCACAAACCTCCATTCCATGACTTCATACACCTCCAGTCTATGACTTCACACACATCCATTCTTTGACTTCACACACCACAATTTTGACTTCACACACGTCCATTCTTTGACTTCACACACCGCCATTCTCTGACTTCACACACCTCCATTTTGACTTCACACACATCCATTCTATGACTTCACACACTTCCATTGTTTGACTTCACACACCTCCATTCTATGAGTTCACACACCTCCATTGTGACTTCACACAACTCTATTCTCTGACTTCACACACCTGCCTTCTGTGACTTCACACACCTCCATTCTGTGACTTCACACCTCCATTCTATGACTTCACACCTCCATTCTATGACTTCACACACCAACATTTATGACGTCACACAGCTCCATTCTGTGACTTCACACACCTCCATTCTGACATCACACACCTACATTCTTTGACTTCACACACTTCCATTCTATGACTTCACACACCTCCATTCTGTGACTTCACCTACCTCCGTTGTGAGTTCACACACCTCCATTCTGTGACTTCACACACCTTGATTCTCTGACTTCACCCACCTCTATTCTCTGACTTCACACACCTCCATTCTGTGACTTAACACATCTCCATTCTATGACTTCACACACCTCCATTCTGTGACTTCACACACCTCCATTCTGAGTTCACACACCTCCAATCTGTGACTTCACACACCTCCATTATATGACTTCACACACCTCCATTTTGTGACTTCACACACCTCCATTCTCTGACTTCACACACCTCCATTCTATGACTTCACACACCTACATTGTAACTTCACACAGCTACGTTCTATCAGTTCACACACCTGCATTGTGACTTCACACACCTCCATTCTCTGACTTCACACACCTCCATTCTGACTTCACACACCTCCATTCTGACTTCACACACCTCAATTCTGTGACTTCACACACCTCCATTCTATGACTTCACATACCTCATTTCTGAGTTGACACACCTCCATTTTGTGACTTCACATACCTCTAATCTAACTTCGCACACCTCCATTCTATGACTTCACACACCTCCCTTCTGTAACTTCAAAAACCACCATTCTATGACTTCACACATCTCCATTGTGACTTCACACATCTCCATTCTATGAGTTCAGAAAGCTCCATTCTGACTTCACACAACTCCATTCTATGACTTCGCACACCTCTATTCTGACTTCACACATCTCCATTCTGTGACTTCACATTCCTCCATTCTTTGACTTCACACCCCTCCAGTCTGTGCCTTCACACACCTCCACTCTGTGACTTTACACACCTCCATTCTGTGACTTCACACACCTCCCTTCTGTGACTTCACACACTTCCATTCTATGACTTCACACACCTCCATTCTAAGACTTCACACACCTCCATTCTATGACTTCACACACTTCCATTGTTTGACATCATACACCTCCATTCTTTGACTTCACACACCTCCGTTCCATGAATTCACACACCTCCATTCTATGAGTTCACACACCTTCATTCTTACTTCAGCAACATCCATTCTATGACTACAGACACCTCCATTCTATGACTTCACACACCTTCATTCTTACTTCAGCAACATGCATTATATGACTTCATACACCTCCATTCTATGACTTCACAAACCTCCATTCTGTGACTTCACACACCTCCATTCTGGGTTCACACACCTCCATTCTGTGACTTCACACACCTCCATTCTGACTTCACACACCTCCATTCTATGACTTCACACACTTCCATTCTATGACTTCACACACCTCTATTCTATGACTTCACACCTCCATTCTGACTTCACACTCATCTATTCTATGACTTCCCACAACTCCTTTCTATGACTTCACCCACCTCTATTCTATGACTTCACACCTCCATTCTGACTTCACACACCTCCATTCTGTGACTTCACACACCTCCATTCTATGACTTCACGCACCTCCATTCTATGACTTCACACTCCTTCATTCTTACTTCAGAAACATCCATTCTATGACTTCATACACCTCCATTCTATGACTTCACAAACCTCCATTCTGTGACTTCACACACCTCCATTCTGTGACTTCACACACCTCCATTTTGACTTCACACACCTCCATTCTGTGACTTCACACACCTCCATTCTGTGACTTCAGACACCTCCATTGTAACTTCACACACCTCCATTCTATGAGTTCACACACCTCCATTCTGACTTCAAATACCTCCATTCTATGACTTCACACACCTCCATTGTGACTTCACACACCTCCATTCTATGAGTTCACACACCTCCATTCTGACTTCACAATCCTCCGTTCTATGACTTCACACTTCTCCATTCTATGACTTTCCACACCTCCTTTCCATGACTTTACCCACCCCCATTCTATGACTTCACACCTCCTTTCTGACTTCACACACCTCCATTCTGTGACTTCACACACCTCCATTCTATGAGTTCACACACCACCATTTTGACTTCACACACCTCCATTCTATGACTTCACATACCTTCATTCTTACTTCAGAAACATCCATTCTATGACTTCACACACCTCCATTCTATGACTTCACACACCTCCATTCTATGACTTCACACACCTCCATTCTATGACTTCACACACCTCCATTCTATGTCTTCACACACCTCCATTGTGACTTCACACACGTCCATTCTATGAGTTCACACACCTCCATTCTGACTTCACACACCTCCATTCTATGACTTCACACTCCTCCTTTCTGACTTCACACAGCTCCATTCTGTGAATTCACAAAATTCCACTCTATGATTTCACACACCTCCATACTGTGACTTCACACACCTCCATCTATGACTTCAAACACCTCCATTCTGAGTTCACACACCTCCATTCTGTGACTTCACACACCTCCATTCTGACTTCACACACCTCCAATATATGACTTCACACACCTCCATTCTGTGACTTCACACACTTCCATTGTGACGTCACACACCTCCATTCTATGAGTTCACACACGTCCATTCTAGGACTTCACACTCCTCAATTCTGACATCACACAGCTCCATTCTTTGACTTCACAGACCTCGAATCTGTGACTTCACTCACCTCCATTCTATGACTTCACACTCCTCTATTCTATGACTTCCCACAACTCCTTTCTATGACTTCACCCACCTCTATTCTATGACTTCACACCTCCATTCTGACTTCACACACCTCCATTCTGTGACTTCACACACCTCCATTCTATGACTTCACACACCTCCATTCTATGACTTCACACACCTCCATTCTTTGACTTCACACATCTCCATTGTGACTTCACACACCTCCATTCTATGAGTTCATACACCTCCATTCTGACTTCACACACCTCCATTCTATGACTTCGCACACCTGTATTCTCACTTCACACATCTCCATTCTGTGACTTCACATTCCTGCATTCTTTGACTTCACACCCCTCCATTCTGTGCCTTCACACACCTCCACTCTGTGACTTTACACACCTCCATTCTGTGACTTCACACACCTCCCTTCTGTGACTTCACACACCTCCATTCTATGACTTCACACACCTCCATTCTAAGACTTCACACACCTCCATTCTATGACTTCACACACTTCCATTGTTTGACATCATACACCTCCATACTTTGACTTCACACACGTCCGTTCCTTGAATTCACACACCTCCATTCTATGAGTTCATACACCTCCATTCTATGAGTTCACACACCTTCATTCTTACTTCAGCAACATCCATTCTACGACTTCAGACACCTCCATTCTATGACTTCACACACCTTCATTCTTACTTCAGCAACATCCATTCTATGACTTCACACACCTCCATTCTAAGACTTCACACACCTCCATTCTATGACTTCACATACTTCCATTGTTTGACATCATACACCTCCATACTTTGACTGCACACACTTCCATTCTGTGACTTCACACACCTCCATTCTATGACTTCACACACCTCGCTTCTATGAATTCACACACTTCCATTCTGTGACTTCACACACCTCCATTGTGAGTTCACCACTTCCATTCTGTGACTTCACACACCTCCATTCTGTGACTTCACACACCTCCATTATGTGACTTCACACCCCTCCATTCTATGACTTCACACACCTCCCTTCTATGAATTCACACCCCTCCATTCTGTGACTTCACACTCCTCCATTGTATGACTTCACACACCTCCATTCTGTGACTTCACACACCTCCATTCTCAGTTCACACACCTCCATTCTGTGACTTCACACACCTCCATTCTGTGACTTAACACACCTCCATTCTATGACTTCACACCCCTCCATTCTATGACTTCACACACCACCATTCTGTGACTTCAAACACCTCCATTCTATAACTTCACACACATCCATTCTGTCACTTCACCACCTCCATTCTATGACTTCACACACCTCCATTCTATGACTTCACACACCTGCATAGTGACCTCACCCACCTCAATTCTATGAGTTCACACACCTGCATTGTGACATCACACACCTCCATTCTATGACTTCACACATCTCCATTCTATGATTTCACATACTTCGATTCTATGACTTCACACACCTCCATTCTATGACTTCACACACCTCGTTTCTGAGTTGACACACCTGCTTTCTGTGATTTCACACACCTCCAATCTGAGTTCACACACCTCCCGTCTATGTCTTCACACACCTCCATTCTTTGACATCAAAAACCACCATTCTATGACTTCACACACCTCCATTTTGACTTCACACACCTCCATTCTACGAGTTCACACACTTCCATTCTGCCCTCACCCACCTCCATTCTATGACTTCACTCAGCTCCATTCTGACTTCACACACCTCCATTTGTGAATTCACACACCACCATTTTGACTTCACACACCTCCATTCTGTGACTTCACACACCTCCATTCTGTGACTTCACACACCTCCATTCTGTGACTTCACACACCTCAATTCTGTGACTTCACACACCTCCGTTGTTTGACTTCACACACCTCCATTCTTGGACTTCACACACCTCCATTCCATGACTTCACACACCTCCATTCTATGAGTTAACACACCTCCATTCTTTGAGTTCACACACCTACATTTTGACTTCACACACCTCCATTCTATGACTTCACACACCTTCATTCCTACTTCAGAAACATCCATTCTATGACTGCACACACCTCCATTCGATGACTTCATACACCTCCATTCTGAATTCACACAGCTCCATTCTATGACTTCACACACCTCCATTCTGTGACTACACACACTTCCATTCTATGACTTCACACACCTTCATTCTTACTTCACAAACATCCATTCTATGACTTCACACACCTCCATTCTATGACTTCACACACCTCCATTCTGTGACTTCACACACCACCATTCTATGTCTTCAAACACCTCCATTGTGACTTCACACACCTCCATTCTATGAGTTCACACACCTCCATTCTAACTTCACACACCTCCATTCTATGAATTCACACTCCGCCATTCTGACTTCACACACCTCCATTCTCTGATTTCACACACCTCCATTCTGTAACTTCATACGCTTCAATGTTTGAATTCACAAACCTCCATTCCATGACTTCATACACCTCCAGTCTATGACTTCACACACATCCATTCTTTGACTTCACACACCACAATTTTGACTTCACACACGTCCATTCTTTGACTTCACACACCGCCATTCTCTGACTTCACACACCTCCATTTTGACTTCACACACATCCATTCTATGACTTCACACACTTCCATTGTTTGACTTCACACACCTCCATTCTATGAGTTCACACACCTCCATTGTGACTTCACACAACTCTATTCTCTGACTTCACACACCTGCCTTCTGTGACTTCACACACCTCCATTCTGTGACTTCACACCTCCATTCTATGACTTCACACCTCCATTCTATGACTTCACACACCAACATTTATGACGTCACACAGCTCCATTCTGTGACTTCACACACCTCCATTCTGACATCACACACCTACATTCTTTGACTTCACACACTTCCATTCTATGACTTCACACACCTCCATTCTGTGACTTCACCTACCTCCGTTGTGAGTTCACACACCTCCATTCTGTGACTTCACACACCTTGATTCTCTGACTTCACCCACCTCTATTCTCTGACTTCACACACCTCCATTCTGTGACTTAACACATCTCCATTCTATGACTTCACACACCTCCATTCTGTGACTTCACACACCTCCATTCTGAGTTCACACACCTCCAATCTGTGACTTCACACACCTCCATTATATGACTTCACACACCTCCATTTTGTGACTTCACACACCTCCATTCTCTGACTTCACACACCTCCATTCTATGACTTCACACACCTACATTGTAACTTCACACAGCTACGTTCTATCAGTTCACACACCTGCATTGTGACTTCACACACCTCCATTCTCTGACTTCACACACCTCCATTCTGACTTCACACACCTCCATTCTGACTTCACACACCTCAATTCTGTGACTTCACACACCTCCATTCTATGACTTCACATACCTCATTTCTGAGTTGACACACCTCCATTTTGTGACTTCACATACCTCTAATCTAACTTCGCACACCTCCATTCTATGACTTCACACACCTCCATTCTGTAACTTCAAAAACCACCATTCTATGACTTCACACATCTCCATTGTGACTTCACACATCTCCATTCTATGAGTTCAGAAAGCTCCATTCTGACTTCACACAACTCCATTCTATGACTTCGCACACCTCTATTCTGACTTCACACATCTCCATTCTGTGACTTCACATTCCTCCATTCTTTGACTTCACACCCCTCCAGTCTGTGCCTTCACACACCTCCACTCTGTGACTTTACACACCTCCATTCTGTGACTTCACACACCTCCCTTCTGTGACTTCACACACTTCCATTCTATGACTTCACACACCTCCATTCTAAGACTTCACACACCTCCATTCTATGACTTCACACACTTCCATTGTTTGACATCATACACCTCCATTCTTTGACTTCACACACCTCCGTTCCATGAATTCACACACCTCCATTCTATGAGTTCACACACCTTCATTCTTACTTCAGCAACATCCATTCTATGACTACAGACACCTCCATTCTATGACTTCACACACCTTCATTCTTACTTCAGCAACATGCATTATATGACTTCATACACCTCCATTCTATGACTTCACAAACCTCCATTCTGTGACTTCACACACCTCCATTCTGGGTTCACACACCTCCATTCTGTGACTTCACACACCTCCATTCTGACTTCACACACCTCCATTCTATGACTTCACACACTTCCATTCTATGACTTCACACACCTCTATTCTATGACTTCACACCTCCATTCTGACTTCACACTCATCTATTCTATGACTTCCCACAACTCCTTTCTATGACTTCACCCACCTCTATTCTATGACTTCACACCTCCATTCTGACTTCACACACCTCCATTCTGTGACTTCACACACCTCCATTCTATGACTTCACGCACCTCCATTCTATGACTTCACACTCCTTCATTCTTACTTCAGAAACATCCATTCTATGACTTCATACACCTCCATTCTATGACTTCACAAACCTCCATTCTGTGACTTCACACACCTCCATTCTGACTTCACACACCTCCATTCTATGACTTCACACACTTCCATTCTATAACTTCACACACCTCCATTCTGTGACTTCACACACCTCCTCTCTGAGTTCACACACCTCCATTCTGTGTCTTCACACAACTCCATTCTGTGACTTCAGACACCTCCTTCTATGACTTCACACACCTTCATTCTGTGACTTCACACACCTCCATTCTATGACTTCACACACCTAGTTTCTGAGTTGACACACCTCCGTTCTGTGATTTCACACACCTCCAATCTGAGTTCACACACCTCCATTCTATGACTTCACACACCTCCATTATTGACATCAAAAACCACCATTCTATGACTTCACACACCTGCATTTTGACTTCACACACCTCCATTCTACGAGTTCACACCCTTCTATTCTGCCTTCACCCACCTCCATTCTATGACTTCACTCAGCTCCATTCTGACTTTACACACCTCAATTTGTGAATTCACACACCACAATTTTGACTTCAAACACCTCCATTCTGTAACTTCACACACCTCCATTCTGTGACTTCACACACCTCCATTTTGACTTGACACACCTCCATTATGTGACTTCACACACCTCCATTCTGTGACTTCACACACCTCCATTGTAACTTCACACACCTCCATTCTATGAGTTCACACACCTCCATTCTGACTTCAAATACCTCCATTCTATGACTTCACACACCTCCATTGTGACTTCACACACCTCCATTCTATGAGTTCACACACCTCCATTCTGACTTCACAAACCTCCGTTCTATGACTTCACACTTCTCCATTCTATGACTTTCCACACCTCCTTTCCATGACTTTACCCACCCCCATTCTATGACTTCACACCTCCTTTCTGACTTCACACACCTCCATTCTGTGACTTCACACACCTCCATTCTATGAGTTCACACACCACCATTTTGACTTCACACACCTCCATTCTATGACTTCACATACCTTCATTCTTACTTCAGAAACATCCATTCTATGACTTCACACACCTCCATTCTATGACTTCACACACCTCCATTCTATGACTTCACACACCTCCATTCTATGACTTCACACACCTCCATTCTATGTCTTCACACACCTCCATTGTGACTTCACACACGTCCATTCTATGAGTTCACACACCTCCATTCTGACTTCACACACCTCCATTCTATGACTTCACACTCCTCCTTTCTGACTTCACACAGCTCCATTCTGTGAATTCACAAAATTCCACTCTATGATTTCACACACCTCCATACTGTGACTTCACACACCTCCATCTATGACTTCAAACACCTCCATTCTGAGTTCACACACCTCCATTCTGTGACTTCACACACCTCCATTCTGACTTCACACACCTCCAATATATGACTTCACACACCTCCATTCTGTGACTTCACACACTTCCATTGTGACGTCACACACCTCCATTCTATGAGTTCACACACGTCCATTCTAGGACTTCACACTCCTCAATTCTGACATCACACAGCTCCATTCTTTGACTTCACAGACCTCGAATCTGTGACTTCACTCACCTCCATTCTATGACTTCACACTCCTCTATTCTATGACTTCCCACAACTCCTTTCTATGACTTCACCCACCTCTATTCTATGACTTCACACCTCCATTCTGACTTCACACACCTCCATTCTGTGACTTCACACACCTCCATTCTATGACTTCACACACCTCCATTCTATGACTTCACACACCTCCATTCTTTGACTTCACACATCTCCATTGTGACTTCACACACCTCCATTCTATGAGTTCATACACCTCCATTCTGACTTCACACACCTCCATTCTATGACTTCGCACACCTGTATTCTCACTTCACACATCTCCATTCTGTGACTTCACATTCCTGCATTCTTTGACTTCACACCCCTCCATTCTGTGCCTTCACACACCTCCACTCTGTGACTTTACACACCTCCATTCTGTGACTTCACACACCTCCCTTCTGTGACTTCACACACCTCCATTCTATGACTTCACACACCTCCATTCTAAGACTTCACACACCTCCATTCTATGACTTCACACACTTCCATTGTTTGACATCATACACCTCCATACTTTGACTTCACACACGTCCGTTCCTTGAATTCACACACCTCCATTCTATGAGTTCATACACCTCCATTCTATGAGTTCACACACCTTCATTCTTACTTCAGCAACATCCATTCTACGACTTCAGACACCTCCATTCTATGACTTCACACACCTTCATTCTTACTTCAGCAACATCCATTCTATGACTTCATACACCTCCATTCTATGACTTCACAAACCTCCATTCTGTGACTTCACACACCTCCATTCTGGGTTCACACACCTCCGTTCTGTGACTTCACACACCTCCATTCTGACTTCACACACCTCCATTCTATGACTTCACACACTTCCATTCTATGACTTCACACTCCTCCATTCTGTGACTTCACACATCTCCTCTCTGAGTTCACACACCTCCATTCTGTGTCTTCACACACCTCCATTCTGTGACTTCAGACACCTCCTTCTATGACTTTACAAACCTTCATTCTGTGACTTCACACAGCTCCATTCTATGACTTCACACACCTAGTTTCTGAGTTGACAAACCTCCCTTCTGTGATTTCACACAACTCCAATCTGAGTTCACACACCTCCATTCTATGACTTCACACACCTCCATTCTTTGACATCAAAAACCACCATTCTGTGACTTCACACACCTCCATTTTGACTTCACACACCTCCATTCTACGAGTTCACAACCTTCCATTCTGCCTTCACCCACCTCCATTCTATGACTTCACTCAACTCCGTTCTGACTTCACACACCTCCATTTGTGAATTCACACACCACAATTTTGACTTCACACACCTCCATTCTGTGACTTCACACACCTCCATTCTGTGACTTCACACACCTCCATTTTGACTTCACACACCTCCATTCTGTGACTTCACACACCTCCTTTCTGTGACTTCACACACCTCCATTGTTTGACTTCACACACCTCCATTCTACGAGTTCACACGCTTCCATTCTGCCTTCACCCACCTCCATTCTATGACTTCACTCAGCTCCGTTCTGACTTCACACACCTCCATTTGTGAATTCACACACCACAATTTTGACTTCAAACAACTCCATTCCATGACTTCACACACCTCCATTCTTTGAGTTCACAAACCTCCATTTTGATTTCACACACCTCCATTCTATGACTTCACACACCTTCATTCCTACTTCAGAAACATCCATTCTATGACTGCACACACCTCCATTCTATCACTTCACACACCTCCATTCTGAATTCACACAGCTCCATTCTATGACGTCACACACCTCCATTCTATGACTTCACACACTTCCATTGTTTGACAACATACACCTCCATTCTTTGACTTCACACACCTCCGTTCCATGAATTCACACACCTCCATTCTATGAGTTCACACACCTTCATTCTTACTTCAGCAACATCCATTCTATGACTACAGACACCTCCATTCTATGACTTCACACACCTTCATTCTTACTTCAGCAACATGCATTCTATGACTTCATACACCTCAATTCTATGACTTCACAAACCTCCATTCTGTGACTTCACACACCTCCATTCTGGGTTCACACACCTCCATTCTGTGACTTCACACACCTCCATTCTGATTTCACACACCTCCATTCTATGACTTCACACACTTCCATTCTATGACTTCACACACCTCTATTCTATGACTTCACACCTCCATTCTGACTTCACACTCATCTATTCTATGACTTCCCACAACTTCTTTCTATGACTTCACCCACCTCTATTCTATGACTTCACACCTCCATTCTGACTTCACACACCTCCATTCTGTGACTTGACACACCTCCATTCTGAGTTCACACACCTCCAATCTGTGACTTCACACACCTCCATTATATGACTTCACACACCTCCATTTTGTGACTTCACACACCTCCATTCTCTGACTTCACACACCTCCATTCTATGACTTCACACACCTACATTGTAACTTCACACAGCTACGTTCTATCAGTTCACACACCTGCATTGTGACTTCACACACCTCCATTCTCTGACTTCACACACCTCCATTCTGACTTCACACACCTCCATTCTGACTTCACACACCTCAATTCTGTGACTTCACACACCTCCATTCTATGACTTCACATACCTCATTTCTGAGTTGACACACCTCCATTTTGTGACTTCACATACCTCTAATCTAACTTCGCACACCTCCATTCTATGACTTCACACACCTCCATTCTGTAACTTCAAAAACCACCATTCTATGACTTCACACATCTCCATTGTGACTTCACACATCTCCATTCTATGAGTTCAGAAAGCTCCATTCTGACTTCACACAACTCCATTCTATGACTTCGCACACCTCTATTCTGACTTCACACATCTCCATTCTGTGACTTCACATTCCTCCATTCTTTGACTTCACACCCCTCCAGTCTGTGCCTTCACACACCTCCACTCTGTGACTTTACACACCTCCATTCTGTGACTTCACACACCTCCCTTCTGTGACTTCACACACTTCCATTCTATGACTTCACACACCTCCATTCTAAGACTTCACACACCTCCATTCTATGACTTCACACACTTCCATTGTTTGACATCATACACCTCCATTCTTTGACTTCACACACCTCCGTTCCATGAATTCACACACCTCCATTCTATGAGTTCACACACCTTCATTCTTACTTCAGCAACATCCATTCTATGACTACAGACACCTCCATTCTATGACTTCACACACCTTCATTCTTACTTCAGCAACATGCATTATATGACTTCATACACCTCCATTCTATGACTTCACAAACCTCCATTCTGTGACTTCACACACCTCCATTCTGGGTTCACACACCTCCATTCTGTGACTTCACACACCTCCATTCTGACTTCACACACCTCCATTCTATGACTTCACACACTTCCATTCTATGACTTCACACACCTCTATTCTATGACTTCACACCTCCATTCTGACTTCACACTCATCTATTCTATGACTTCCCACAACTCCTTTCTATGACTTCACCCACCTCTATTCTATGACTTCACACCTCCATTCTGACTTCACACACCTCCATTCTGTGACTTCACACACCTCCATTCTATGACTTCACGCACCTCCATTCTATGACTTCACACTCCTTCATTCTTACTTCAGAAACATCCATTCTATGACTTCATACACCTCCATTCTATGACTTCACAAACCTCCATTCTGTGACTTCACACACCTCCATTCTGACTTCACACACCTCCATTCTATGACTTCACACACTTCCATTCTATAACTTCACACACCTCCATTCTGTGACTTCACACACCTCCTCTCTGAGTTCACACACCTCCATTCTGTGTCTTCACACAACTCCATTCTGTGACTTCAGACACCTCCTTCTATGACTTCACACACCCTCATTCTGTGACTTCACACACCTCCATTCTGTGACTTCACACACCTAGTTTCTGAGTTGACACACCTCCGTTCTGTGATTTCACACACCTCCAATCTGAGTTCACACACCTCCATTCTATGACTTCACACACCTCCATTATTGACATCAAAAACCACCATTCTATGACTTCACACACCTGCATTTTGACTTCACACACCTCCATTCTACGAGTTCACACCCTTCTATTCTGCCTTCACCCACCTCCATTCTATGACTTCACTCAGCTCCATTCTGACTTTACACACCTCAATTTGTGAATTCACACACCACAATTTTGACTTCAAACACCTCCATTCTGTAACTTCACACACCTCCATTCTGTGACTTCACACACCTCCATTTTGACTTCACACACCTCCATTCTGTGACTTCACACACCTCCATTCTGTGACTTCACACACCTCCATTGTAACTTCACACACCTCCATTCTATGAGTTCACACACCTCCATTCTGACTTCAAATACCTCCATTCTATGACTTCACACACCTCCATTGTGACTTCACACACCTCCATTCTATGAGTTCACACACCTCCATTCTGACTTCACAAACCTCCGTTCTATGACTTCACACTTCTCCATTCTATGACTTTCCACACCTCCTTTCCATGACTTTACCCACCCCCATTCTATGACTTCACACCTCCTTTCTGACTTCACACACCTCCATTCTGTGACTTCACACACCTCCATTCTATGAGTTCACACACCACCATTTTGACTTCACACACCTCCATTCTATGACTTCACATACCTTCATTCTTACTTCAGAAACATCCATTCTATGACTTCACACACCTCCATTCTATGACTTCACACACCTCCATTCTATGACTTCACACACCTCCATTCTATGACTTCACACACCTCCATTCTATGTCTTCACACACCTCCATTGTGACTTCACACACGTCCATTCTATGAGTTCACACACCTCCATTCTGACTTCACACACCTCCATTCTATGACTTCACACTCCTCCTTTCTGACTTCACACAGCTCCATTCTGTGAATTCACAAAATTCCACTCTATGATTTCACACACCTCCATACTGTGACTTCACACACCTCCATCTATGACTTCAAACACCTCCATTCTGAGTTCACACACCTCCATTCTGTGACTTCACACACCTCCATTCTGACTTCACACACCTCCAATATATGACTTCACACACCTCCATTCTGTGACTTCACACACTTCCATTGTGACGTCACACACCTCCATTCTATGAGTTCACACACGTCCATTCTAGGACTTCACACTCCTCAATTCTGACATCACACAGCTCCATTCTTTGACTTCACAGACCTCGAATCTGTGACTTCACTCACCTCCATTCTATGACTTCACACTCCTCTATTCTATGACTTCCCACAACTCCTTTCTATGACTTCACCCACCTCTATTCTATGACTTCACACCTCCATTCTGACTTCACACACCTCCATTCTGTGACTTCACACACCTCCATTCTATGACTTCACACACCTCCATTCTATGACTTCACACACCTCCATTCTTTGACTTCACACATCTCCATTGTGACTTCACACACCTCCATTCTATGAGTTCATACACCTCCATTCTGACTTCACACACCTCCATTCTATGACTTCGCACACCTGTATTCTCACTTCACACATCTCCATTCTGTGACTTCACATTCCTGCATTCTTTGACTTCACACCCCTCCATTCTGTGCCTTCACACACCTCCACTCTGTGACTTTACACACCTCCATTCTGTGACTTCACACACCTCCCTTCTGTGACTTCACACACCTCCATTCTATGACTTCACACACCTCCATTCTAAGACTTCACACACCTCCATTCTATGACTTCACACACTTCCATTGTTTGACATCATACACCTCCATACTTTGACTTCACACACGTCCGTTCCTTGAATTCACACACCTCCATTCTATGAGTTCATACACCTCCATTCTATGAGTTCACACACCTTCATTCTTACTTCAGCAACATCCATTCTACGACTTCAGACACCTCCATTCTATGACTTCACACACCTTCATTCTTACTTCAGCAACATCCATTCTATGACTTCATACACCTCCATTCTATGACTTCACAAACCTCCATTCTGTGACTTCACACACCTCCATTCTGGGTTCACACACCTCCGTTCTGTGACTTCACACACCTCCATTCTGACTTCACACACCTCCATTCTATGACTTCACACACTTCCATTCTATGACTTCACACTCCTCCATTCTGTGACTTCACACATCTCCTCTCTGAGTTCACACACCTCCATTCTGTGTCTTCACACACCTCCATTCTGTGACTTCAGACACCTCCTTCTATGACTTTACAAACCTTCATTCTGTGACTTCACACAGCTCCATTCTATGACTTCACACACCTAGTTTCTGAGTTGACAAACCTCCCTTCTGTGATTTCACACAACTCCAATCTGAGTTCACACACCTCCATTCTATGACTTCACACACCTCCATTCTTTGACATCAAAAACCACCATTCTGTGACTTCACACACCTCCATTTTGACTTCACACACCTCCATTCTACGAGTTCACAACCTTCCATTTTGCCTTCACCCACCTCCATTCTATGACTTCACTCAGCTCCGTTCTGACTTCACACACCTCCATTTGTGAATTCACACACCACAATTTTGACTTCACACACCTCCATTCTGTGACTTCACACACCTCCATTCTGTGACTTCACACACCTCCATTTTGACTTCACACACCTCCATTCTGTGACTTCACACACCTCCTTTCTGTGACTTCACACACCTCCATTGTTTGACTTCACACACCTCCATTCTACGAGTTCACACGCTTCCATTCTGCCTTCACCCACCTCCATTCTATGACTTCACTCAGCTCCGTTCTGACTTCACACACCTCCATTTGTGAATTCACACACCACAATTTTGACTTCAAACAACTCCATTCCATGACTTCACACACCTCCATTCTTTGAGTTCACAAACCTCCATTTTGACTTCACACACCTCCATTCTATGACTTCACACACCTTCATTCCTACTTCAGAAACATCCATTCTATGACTGCACACACCTCCATTCTATCACTTCACACACCTCCATTCTGAATTCACACAGCTCCATTCTATGACGTCACACACCTCCATTCTATGACTTCACACACTTCCATTGTTTGACAACATACACCTCCATTCTTTGACTTCACACACTTCCGTTCCATGAATTCACACACCTCCATTCTATGAGTTCACACACCTTCATTCTTACTTCAGCAACATCCATTCTATGACTACAGACACCTCCATTCTATGACTTCACACACCTTCATTCTTACTTCAGCAACATGCATTCTATGACTTCATACACCTCAATTCTATGACTTCACAAACCTCCATTCTGTGACTTCACACACCTCCATTCTGGGTTCACACACCTCCATTCTGTGACTTCACACACCTCCATTCTGATTTCACACACCTCCATTCTATGACTTCGCACACTTCCATTCTATGACTTCACACACCTCTATTCTATGACTTCACACCTCCATTCTGACTTCACACTCATCTATTCTATGACTTCCCACAACTTCTTTCTATGACTTCACCCACCTCTATTCTATGACTTCACACCTCCATTCTGACTTCACACACCTCCATTCTGTGACTTGACACACCTCCATTCTGAGTTCACACACCTCCAATCTGTGACTTCACACACCTCCATTATATGACTTCACACACCTCCATTTTGTGACTTCACACACCTCCATTCTCTGACTTCACACACCTCCATTCTATGACTTCACACACCTACATTGTAACTTCACACAGCTACGTTCTATCAGTTCACACACCTGCATTGTGACTTCACACACCTCCATTCTCTGACTTCACACACCTCCATTCTGACTTCACACACCTCCATTCTGACTTCACACACCTCAATTCTGTGACTTCACACACCTCCATTCTATGACTTCACATACCTCATTTCTGAGTTGACACACCTCCATTTTGTGACTTCACATACCTCTAATCTAACTTCGCACACCTCCATTCTATGACTTCACACACCTCCATTCTGTAACTTCAAAAACCACCATTCTATGACTTCACACATCTCCATTGTGACTTCACACATCTCCATTCTATGAGTTCAGAAAGCTCCATCCTGACTTCACACAACTCCATTCTATGACTTCGCACACCTCTATTCTGACTTCACACATCTCCATTCTGTGACTTCACATTCCTCCATTCTTTGACTTCACACCCCTCCAGTCTGTGCCTTCACACACCTCCACTCTGTGACTTTACACACCTCCATTCTGTGACTTCACACACTTCCATTCTATGACTTCACACACCTCCATTCTAAGACTTCACACACCTCCATTCTATGACTTCACACACTTCCATTGTTTGACATCATACACCTCCATTCTTTGACTTCACACACCTCCGTTCCATGAATTCACACACCTCCATTCTATGAGTTCACACACCTTCATTCTTACTTCAGCAACATCCATTCTATGACTACAGACACCTCCATTCTATGACTTCACACACCTTCATTCTTACTTCAGCAACATGCATTATATGACTTCATACACCTCCATTCTATGACTTCACAAACCTCCATTCTGTGACTTCACACACCTCCATTCTGGGTTCACACACCTCCATTCTGTGACTTCACACACCTCCATTCTGACTTCACACACCTCCATTCTATGACTTCACACACTTCCATTCTATGACTTCACACACCTCTATTCTATGACTTCACACCTCCATTCTGACTTCACACTCATCTATTCTATGACTTCCCACAACTCCTTTCTATGACTTCACCCACCTCTATTCTATGACTTCACACCTCCATTCTGACTTCACACACCTCCATTCTGTGACTTCACACACCTCCATTCTATGACTTCACGCACCTCCATTCTATGACTTCACACTCCTTCATTCTTACTTCAGAAACATCCATTCTATGACTTCATACACCTCCATTCTATGACTTCACAAACCTCCATTCTGTGACTTCACACACCTCCATTCTGACTTCACACACCTCCATTCTATGACTTCACACACTTCCATTCTATAACTTCACACACCTCCATTCTGTGACTTCACACACCTCCTCTCTGAGTTCACACACCTCCATTCTGTGTCTTCACACAACTCCATTCTGTGACTTCAGACACCTCCTTCTATGACTTCACACACCTTCATTCTGTGACTTCACACACCTCCATTCTGTGACTTCACACACCTAGTTTCTGAGTTGACACACCTCCGTTCTGTGATTTCACACACCTCCAATCTGAGTTCACACACCTCCATTCTATGACTTCACACACCTCCATTATTGACATCAAAAACCACCATTCTATGACTTCACACACCTGCATTTTGACTTCACACACCTCCATTCTACGAGTTCACACCCTTCTATTCTGCCTTCACCCACCTCCATTCTATGACTTCACTCAGCTCCATTCTGACTTTACACACCTCAATTTGTGAATTCACACACCACAATTTTGACTTCAAACACCTCCATTCTGTAACTTCACACACCTCCATTCTGTGACTTCACACACCTCCATTTTGACTTCACACACCTCCATTCTGTGACTTCACACACCTCCATTCTGTGACTTCACACACCTCCATTGTAACTTCACACACCTCCATTCTATGAGTTCACACACCTCCATTCTGACTTCAAATACCTCCATTCTATGACTTCACACACCTCCATTGTGACTTCACACACCTCCATTCTATGAGTTCACACACCTCCATTCTGACTTCACAAACCTCCGTTCTATGACTTCACACTTCTCCATTCTATGACTTTCCACACCTCCTTTCCATGACTTTACCCACCCCCATTCTATGACTTCACACCTCCTTTCTGACTTCACACACCTCCATTCTGTGACTTCACACACCTCCATTCTATGAGTTCACACACCACCATTTTGACTTCACACACCTCCATTCTATGACTTCACATACCTTCATTCTTACTTCAGAAACATCCATTCTATGACTTCACACACCTCCATTCTATGACTTCACACACCTCCATTCTATGACTTCACACACCTCCATTCTATGACTTCACACACCTCCATTCTATGTCTTCACACACCTCCATTGTGACTTCACACACGTCCATTCTATGAGTTCACACACCTCCATTCTGACTTCACACACCTCCATTCTATGACTTCACACTCCTCCTTTCTGACTTCACACAGCTCCATTCTGTGAATTCACAAAATTCCACTCTATGATTTCACACACCTCCATACTGTGACTTCACACACCTCCATCTATGACTTCAAACACCTCCATTCTGAGTTCACACACCTCCATTCTGTGACTTCACACACCTCCATTCTGACTTCACACACCTCCAATATATGACTTCACACACCTCCATTCTGTGACTTCACACACTTCCATTGTGACGTCACACACCTCCATTCTATGAGTTCACACACGTCCATTCTAGGACTTCACACTCCTCAATTCTGACATCACACAGCTCCATTCTTTGACTTCACAGACCTCGAATCTGTGACTTCACTCACCTCCATTCTATGACTTCACACTCCTCTATTCTATGACTTCCCACAACTCCTTTCTATGACTTCACCCACCTCTATTCTATGACTTCACACCTCCATTCTGACTTCACACACCTCCATTCTGTGACTTCACACACCTCCATTCTATGACTTCACACACCTCCATTCTATGACTTCACACACCTCCATTCTTTGACTTCACACATCTCCATTGTGACTTCACACACCTCCATTCTATGAGTTCATACACCTCCATTCTGACTTCACACACCTCCATTCTATGACTTCGCACACCTGTATTCTCACTTCACACATCTCCATTCTGTGACTTCACATTCCTGCATTCTTTGACTTCACACCCCTCCATTCTGTGCCTTCACACACCTCCACTCTGTGACTTTACACACCTCCATTCTGTGACTTCACACACCTCCCTTCTGTGACTTCACACACCTCCATTCTATGACTTCACACACCTCCATTCTAAGACTTCACACACCTCCATTCTATGACTTCACACACTTCCATTGTTTGACATCATACACCTCCATACTTTGACTTCACACACGTCCGTTCCTTGAATTCACACACCTCCATTCTATGAGTTCATACACCTCCATTCTATGAGTTCACACACCTTCATTCTTACTTCAGCAACATCCATTCTACGACTTCAGACACCTCCATTCTATGACTTCACACACCTTCATTCTTACTTCAGCAACATCCATTCTATGACTTCATACACCTCCATTCTATGACTTCACAAACCTCCATTCTGTGACTTCACACACCTCCATTCTGGGTTCACACACCTCCGTTCTGTGACTTCACACACCTCCATTCTGACTTCACACACCTCCATTCTATGACTTCACAAACTTCCATTCTATGACTTCACACTCCTCCATTCTGTGACTTCACACATCTCCTCTCTGAGTTCACACACCTCCATTCTGTGTCTTCACACACCTCCATTCTGTGACTTCAGACACCTCCTTCTATGACTTTACAAACCTTTATTCTGTGACTTCACACAGCTCCATTCTATGACTTCACACACCTAGTTTCTGAGTTGACAAACCTCCCTTCTGTGATTTCACACACCTCCAATCTGAGTTCACACACCTCCATTCTATGACTTCACACACCTCCATTCTTTGACATCAAAAACCACCATTCTGTGACTTCACACACCTCCATTTTGACTTCACACACCTCCATTCTACGAGTTCACAACCTTCCATTCTGCCTTCACCCACCTCCATTCTATGACTTCACTCAGCTCCGTTCTGACTTCACACACCTCCATTTGTGAATTCACACACCACAATTTTGACTTCACACACCTCCATTCTGTGACTTCACACACCTCCATTCTGTGACTTCACACACCTCCATTTTGACTTCACACACCTCCATTCTGTGACTTCACACACCTCCTTTCTGTGACTTCACACACCTCCATTGTTTGACTTCACACACCTCCATTCTACGAGTTCACACGCTTCCATTCTGCCTTCACCCACCTCCATTCTATGAGTTCACTCAGCTCCGTTCTGACTTCACACACCTCCATTTGTGAATTCACACACCACAATTTTGACTTCAAACAACTCCATTCCATGACTTCACACACCTCCATTCTTTGAGTTCACAAACCTCCATTTTGACTTCACACGCCTCCATTCTATGACTTCACACACCTTCATTCCTACTTCAGAATCATCCATTCTATGACTGCACACACCTCCATTCTATCACTTCACACACCTCCATTCTGAATTCACACAGCTCCATTCTATGACGTCACACACCTCCATTCTATGACTTCACACACTTCCATTGTTTGACAACATACACCTCCATTCTTTGACTTCACACACCTCCGTTCCATGAATTCACACACCTCCATTCTATGAGTTCACACACCTTCATTCTTACTTCAGCAACATCCATTCTATGACTACAGACACCTCCATTCTATGACTTCACACACCTTCATTCTTACTTCAGCAACATGCATTCTATGACTTCATACACCTCAATTCTATGACTTCACAAACCTCCATTCTGTGACTTCACACACCTCCATTCTGGGTTCACACACCTCCATTCTGTGACTTCACACACCTCCATTCTGATTTCACACACCTCCATTCTATGACTTCACACACTTCCATTCTATGACTTCACACACCTCTATTCTATGACTTCACACCTCCATTCTGACTTCACACTCATCTATTCTATGACTTCCCACAACTTCTTTCTATGACTTCACCCACCTCTATTCTATGACTTCACACCTCCATTCTGACTTCACACACCTCCATTCTGTGACTTGACACACCTCCATTCTAAGACTTCACACACCTCCATTCTATGACTTCACACACCTCGTTTCTGAGTTGACACACCTGCTTTCTGTGATTTCACACACCTCCAATCTGAGTTCACACACCTCCCGTCTATGTCTTCACACACCTCCATTCTTTGACATCAAAAACCACCATTCTATGACTTCACACACTTCCATTTTGACTTCACACACCTCCATTCTACGAGTTCACACACTTCCATTCTGCCCTCACCCACCTCCATTCTATGACTTCACTCAGCTCCATTCTGACTTCACACACCTCCATTTGTGAATTCACACACCACCATTTTGACTTCACACACCTCCATTCTGTGACTTCACACACCTCCATTCTGTGACTTCACACACCTCCATTCTGTGACTTCACACACCTCAATTCTGTGACTTCACACACCTCCGTTGTTTGACTTCACACATCTCCATTCTTGGACTTCACACACCTCCATTCCATGACTTCACACACCTCCATTCTATGAGTTAACACACCTCCATTCTTTGAGTTCACACACCTACATTTTGACTTCACACACCTCCATTCTATGACTTCACACACCTTCATTCCTACTTCAGAAACATCCATTCTATGACTGCACACACCTCCATTCGATGACTTCATACACCTCCATTCTGAATTCACACAGCTCCATTCTATGACTTCACACACCTCCATTCTGTGACTACACACACTTCCATTCTATGACTTCACACACCTTCATTCTTACTTCACAAACATCCATTCTATGACTTCACACACCTCCATTCTATGACTTCACACACCTCCATTCTGTGACTTCACACACCACCATTCTATGTCTTCAAACACCTCCATTGTGACTTCACACACCTCCATTCTATGAGTTCACACACCTCCATTCTGTGACTACACACACTTCTATTCTATGACTTCACACACCTTCATTCTTACTTCAGAAACATCCATTCTATGACTTCACACACCTCCATTCTATGACTTCACACACCTCCATTCTATGAGTTCACACACCTCCATTCTAACTTCACACACCTCCATTCTATGAATTCACACTCCGCCATTCTGACTTCACACACCTCCATTCTCTGATTTCACACACCTCCATTCTGTAACTTCATACGCTTCAATGTTTGAATTCACAAACCTCCATTCCATGACTTCATACACCTCCAGTCTATGACTTCACACACATCCATTCTTTGACTTCACACACCTCCATTGTGACTTCACACACCTCCATTCTGTGACTTCACACACCTGCATGTGTGATTTCACACACCACATTTTTGACTTCACACACGTCCATTCTTTGACTTCACACACCGCCATTCTCTGACTTCACACACCTCCATTTTGACTTCACACACATCCATTCTATGACTTCACACACTTCCATTGTTTGACTTCACACACCGCCATTCTCTGACTTCACACACCTCCATTGTGACTTAACACAACTCTATTCTCTGACTTCACACACCTGCCTTCTGTGACTTCACACACCTCCATTCTGTGACTTCACACCTCCATTCTATGACTTCACACCTCCATTCTATGACTTCACACACCAACATTTATGACGTCACACACCTCCATTCTGTGACTTCACACACCTCCATTCTGACATCACACACCTACATTCTTTGACTTCACACACTTCCATTCTATGACTTCACACACCTCCATTCTGTGACTTCACCTACCTCCATTGTGAGTTCACACACCTCCATTCTGTGACTTCACACACCTTGATTCTCTGACTTCACCCACCTCTATTCTCTGACTTCACACACCTCCATTCTGTGACTTAACACATCTCCATTCTATGACTTCACACACCTCCATTCTGTGACTTCACACACCTCCATTCTGAGTTCACACACCTCCAATCTGTGACTTCACACACCTCCATTATATGACTTCACACACCTCCATTTTGTGACTTCACACACCTCCATTCTCTGACTTCACACACCTCCATTCTATGACTTCACACACCTACATTGTAACTTCACACAGCTACGTTCTATCAGTTCACACACCTGCATTGTGACTTCACACACCTCCATTCTCTGACTTCACACACCTCCATTCTGACTTCACACACCTCCATTCTGACTTCACACACCTCAATTCTGTGACTTCACACACCTCCATTCTATGACTTCACATACCTCATTTCTGAGTTGACACACCTCCATTTTGTGACTTCACATACCTCTAATCTAACTTCGCACACCTCCATTCTATGACTTCACACACCTCCATTCTGTAACTTCAAAAACCACCATTCTATGACTTCACACATCTCCATTGTGACTTCACACATCTCCATTCTATGAGTTCACAAAGCTCCATTCTGACTTCACACAACTCCATTCTATGACTTCGCACACCTCTATTCTGACTTCACACATCTCCATTCTGTGACTTCACATTCCTCCATTCTTTGACTTCACACCCCTCCAGTCTGTGCCTTCACACACCTCCACTCTGTGACTTTACACACCTCAATTCTGTGACTTCACACACCTCCCTTCTGTGACTTCACACACTTCCATTCTATGACTTCACACACCTCCATTCTAAGACTTCACACACCTCCATTCTATGACTTCACACACTTCCATTGTTTGACATCATACACCTCCATTCTTTGACTTCACACACCTCCGTTCCATGAATTCACACACCTCCATTCTATGAGTTCACACACCTTCATTCTTACTTCAGCAACATCCATTCTATGACTACAGACACCTCCATTCTATGACTTCACACACCTTCATTCTTACTTCCTCAACATGCATTCTATGACTTCATACACCTCCATTCTATGACTTCACAAACCTCCATTCTGTGACTTCACACACCTCCATTCTGGGTTCACACACCTCCATTCTGTGACTTCACACACCTCCATTCTGACTTCACACACCTCCATTCTATGACTTCACACACTTCCATTCTATGACTTCACACACCTCTATTCTATGACTTCACACCTCCATTCTGACTTCACACTCATCTATTCTATGACTTCCCACAACTCCTTTCTATGACTTCACCCACCTCTATTCTATGACTTCACACCTCCATTCTAACTTCACACACCTCCATTCTGTGACTTCACACACCTCCATTCTATGACTTCACGCACCTCCATTCTATGACTTCACACTCCTTCATTCTTACTTCAGAAACATCCATTCTATGACTTCATACACCTCCATTCTATGACTTCACAAACCTCCATTCTGTGACTTCACACACCTCCATTCTGACTTCACACACCTCCATTCTATGACTTCACACACTTCCATTCTATAACTTCACACACCTCCATTCTGTGACTTCACACACCTCCTCTCTGAGTTCACACACCTCCATTCTGTGTCTTCACACAACTCCATTCTGTGACTTCAGACACCTCCTTCTATGACTTCACACACCTTCATTCTGTGACTTCACACACCTCCATTCTATGACTTCACACACCTAGTTTCTGAGTTGACACACCTCCGTTCTGTGATTTCACACACCTCCAATCTGAGTTCACACACCTCCATTCTATGACTTCACACACCTCCATTTTTGACATCAAAAACCACCATTCTATGACTTCACACACCTCCATTTTGACTTCACACACCTCCATTCTACGAGTTCACACCCTTCTATTCTGCCTTCACCCACCTCCATTCTATGACTTCACTCAGCTCCATTCTGACTTTACACACCTCCATTTGTGAATTCACACACCACAATTTTGACTTCAAACACCTCCATTCTGTGACTTCACACACCTCCATTTTGACTTCACACACCTCCATTCTGTGACTTCACACACTTCCATTGTGACGTCACACACCTCCATTCTATGAGTTCACACACGTCCATTCTAGGACTTCACACTCCTCAATTTTGACATCACACAGCTCCATTCTTTGACTTCACAGACCTCGAATCTGTGACTTCACTCACCTCCATTCTATGACTTCACACTCCTCTATTCTATGACTTCCCACAACTCCTTTCTATGACTTCACCCACCTCTATTCTATGACTTCACACCTCCATTCTGACTTCACACACCTCCATTCTGTGACTTCACACACCTCCATTCTATGACTTCACACACCTCCATTCTATGACTTCACACACCTCCATTCTTTGACTTCACACATCTCCATTGTGACTTCACACACCTCCATTCTATGAGTTCATACACCTCCATTCTGACTTCACACACCTCCATTCTATGACTTCGCACACCTGTATTCTCACTTCACACATCTCCATTCTGTGACTTCACATTCCTGCATTCTTTGACTTCACACCCCTCCATTCTGTGCCTTCACACACCTCCACTCTGTGACTTTACACACCTCCATTCTGTGACTTCACACACCTCCCTTCTGTGACTTCACACACCTCCATTCTATGACTTCACACACCTCCATTCTAAGACTTCACACACCTCCATTCTATGACTTCACACACTTCCATTGTTTGACATCATACACCTCCATACTTTGACTTCACACACGTCCGTTCCTTGAATTCACACACCTCCATTCTATGAGTTCATACACCTCCATTCTATGAGTTCACACACCTTCATTCTTACTTCAGCAACATCCATTCTACGACTTCAGACACCTCCATTCTATGACTTCACACACCTTCATTCTTACTTCAGCAACATCCATTCTATGACTTCATACACCTCCATTCTATGACTTCACAAACCTCCATTCTGTGACTTCACACACCTCCATTCTGGGTTCACACACCTCCGTTCTGTGACTTCACACACCTCCATTCTGACTTCACACACCTCCATTCTATGACTTCACACACTTCCATTCTATGACTTCACACTCCTCCATTCTGTGACTTCACACATCTCCTCTCTGAGTTCACACACCTCCATTCTGTGTCTTCACACACCTCCATTCTGTGACTTCAGACACCTCCTTCTATGACTTTACAAACCTTCATTCTGTGACTTCACACAGCTCCATTCTATGACTTCACACACCTAGTTTCTGAGTTGACAAACCTCCCTTCTGTGATTTCACACACCTCCAATCTGAGTTCACACACCTCCATTCTATGACTTCACACACCTCCATTCTTTGACATCAAAAACCACCATTCTGTGACTTCACACACCTCCATTTTGACTTCACACACCTCCATTCTACGAGTTCACAACCTTCCATTCTGCCTTCACCCACCTCCATTCTATGACTTCACTCAGCTCCGTTCTGACTTCACACACCTCCATTTGTGAATTCACACACCACAATTTTGACTTCACACACCTCCATTCTGTGACTTCACACACCTCCATTCTGTGACTTCACACACCTCCATTTTGACTTCACACACCTCCATTCTGTGACTTCACACACCTCCTTTCTGTGACTTCACACACCTCCATTGTTTGACTTCACACACCTCCATTCTACGAGTTCACACGCTTCCATTCTGCCTTCACCCACCTCCATTCTATGACTTCACTCAGCTCCTTTCTGACTTCACACACCTCCATTTGTGAATTCACACACCACAATTTTGACTTCAAACACCTCCATTCCATGACTTCACACACCTCCATTCTTTGAGTTCACAAACCTCCATTTTGACTTCACACACCTCCATTCTATGACTTCACACACCTTCATTCCTACTTCAGAAACATCCATTCTATGACTGCACACACCTCCATTCTATCACTTCACACACCTCCATTCTGAATTCACACAGCTCCATTCTATGACGTCACACACCTCCATTCTATGACTTCACACACTTCCATTGTTTGACAACATACACCTCCATTCTTTGACTTCACACACCTCCGTTCCATGAATTCACACACCTCCATTCTATGAGTTCACACACCTTCATTCTTACTTCAGCAACATCCATTCTATGACTACAGACACCTCCATTCTATGACTTCACACACCTTCATTCTTACTTCAGCAACATGCATTCTATGACTTCATACACCTCCATTCTATGACTTCACAAACCTCCATTCTGTGACTTCACACACCTCCATTCTGGGTTCACACACCTCCATTCTGTGACTTCACACACCTCCATTCTGACTTCACACACCTCCATTCTATGACTTCACACACTTCCATTCTATGACTTCACACACCTCTATTCTATGACTTCACACCTCCATTCTGACTTCACACTCATCTATTCTATGACTTCCCACAACTCCTTTCTATGACTTCACCCACCTCTATTCTATGACTTCACACCTCCATTCTGACTTCACACACCTCCATTCTGTGACTTCACACACCTCCATTCTATGACTTCACGCACCTCCATTCTATGACTTCACACACCTTCATTCTTACTTCAGAAACATCCAATCTATGACTTCATACACCTCCATTCTATGACTTCACAAACCTCCATTCTGTGACTTCACACACCTCCATTCTGACTTCACACACCTCCATTCTATGACTTCACACACTTCCATTCTATAACTTCACACACCTCCATTCTGTGACTTCACACACCTCCTCTCTGAGTTCACACACCTCCATTCTGTGTCTTCACACACCTCCATTCTGTGACTTCAGACACCTCCTTCTATGACTTCACACACCTTCATTCTGTGACTTCACACACCTCCATTCTATGACTTCACACACCTAGTTTCTGAGTTGACACACCTCCGTTCTGTGATTTCACACACCTCCAATCTGAGTTCACACACCTCCATTCTATGACTTCACACACCTCCATTTTTGACATCAAAAACCACCATTCTATGACTTCACACACCTCCATTTTGACTTCACACACCTCCATTCTACGAGTTCACACCCTTCTATTCTGCCTTCACCCACCTCCATTCTATGACTTCACTCAGCTCCATTCTGACTTCACACACCTCCATTTGTGAATTCACACACCACAATTTTGACTTCAAACACCTCCATTCTGTAACTTCACACACCTCCATTCTGTGACTTCACACACCTCCATTTTGACTTCACACACCTCCATTCTGTGACTTCACACCTCCATTCTATGACTTCACACCTCCATTCTATGACTTCACACACCAACATTTATGACGTCACACACCTCCATTCTGTGACTTCACACACCTCCATTCTGACATCACACACCTACATTCTTTGACTTCACACACTTCCATTCTATGACTTCACACACCTCCATTCTGTGACTTCACCTACCTCCATTGTGAGTTCACACACCTCCATTCTGTGACTTCACACACCTTGATTCTCTGACTTCACCCACCTCTATTCTCTGACTTCACACACCTCCATTCTGTGACTTAACACATCTCCATTCTATGACTTCACACACCTCCATTCTGTGACTTCACACACCTCCATTCTGAGTTCACACACCTCCAATCTGTGACTTCACACACCTCCATTATATGACTTCACACACCTCCATTTTGTGACTTCACACACCTCCATTCTCTGACTTCACACACCTCCATTCTATGACTTCACACACCTACATTGTAACTTCACACAGCTACGTTCTATCAGTTCACACACCTGCATTGTGACTTCACACACCTCCATTCTCTGACTTCACACACCTCCATTCTGACTTCACACACCTCCATTCTGACTTCACACACCTCAATTCTGTGACTTCACACACCTCCATTCTATGACTTCACATACCTCATTTCTGAGTTGACACACCTCCATTTTGTGACTTCACATACCTCTAATCTAACTTCGCACACCTCCATTCTATGACTTCACACACCTCCATTCTGTAACTTCAAAAACCACCATTCTATGACTTCACACATCTCCATTGTGACTTCACACATCTCCATTCTATGAGTTCACAAAGCTCCATTCTGACTTCACACAACTCCATTCTATGACTTCGCACACCTCTATTCTGACTTCACACATCTCCATTCTGTGACTTCACATTCCTCCATTCTTTGACTTCACACCCCTCCAGTCTGTGCCTTCACACACCTCCACTCTGTGACTTTACACACCTCAATTCTGTGACTTCACACACCTCCCTTCTGTGACTTCACACACTTCCATTCTATGACTTCACACACCTCCATTCTAAGACTTCACACACCTCCATTCTATGACTTCACACACTTCCATTGTTTGACATCATACACCTCCATTCTTTGACTTCACACACCTCCGTTCCATGAATTCACACACCTCCATTCTATGAGTTCACACACCTTCATTCTTACTTCAGCAACATCCATTCTATGACTACAGACACCTCCATTCTATGACTTCACACACCTTCATTCTTACTTCCTCAACATGCATTCTATGACTTCATACACCTCCATTCTATGACTTCACAAACCTCCATTCTGTGACTTCACACACCTCCATTCTGGGTTCACACACCTCCATTCTGTGACTTCACACACCTCCATTCTGACTTCACACACCTCCATTCTATGACTTCACACACTTCCATTCTATGACTTCACACACCTCTATTCTATGACTTCACACCTCCATTCTGACTTCACACTCATCTATTCTATGACTTCCCACAACTCCTTTCTATGACTTCACCCACCTCTATTCTATGACTTCACACCTCCATTCTAACTTCACACACCTCCATTCTGTGACTTCACACACCTCCATTCTATGACTTCACGCACCTCCATTCTATGACTTCACACTCCTTCATTCTTACTTCAGAAACATCCATTCTATGACTTCATACACCTCCATTCTATGACTTCACAAACCTCCATTCTGTGACTTCACACACCTCCATTCTGACTTCACACACCTCCATTCTATGACTTCACACACTTCCATTCTATAACTTCACACACCTCCATTCTGTGACTTCACACACCTCCTCTCTGAGTTCACACACCTCCATTCTGTGTCTTCACACAACTCCATTCTGTGACTTCAGACACCTCCTTCTATGACTTCACACACCTTCATTCTGTGACTTCACACACCTCCATTCTATGACTTCACACACCTAGTTTCTGAGTTGACACACCTCCGTTCTGTGATTTCACACACCTCCAATCTGAGTTCACACACCTCCATTCTATGACTTCACACACCTCCATTATTGACATCAAAAACCACCATTCTATGACTTCACACACCTGCATTTTGACTTCACACACCTCAATTCTACGAGTTCACACCCTTCTATTCTGCCTTCACCCACCTCCATTCTATGACTTCACTCAGCTCCGTTCTGACTTCACACACCTCCATTTGTGAATTCACACACCACAATTTTGACTTCACACACCTCCATTCTGTGACTTCACACACCTCCATTCTGTGACTTCACACACCTCCATTTTGACTTCACACACCTCCATTCTGTGACTTCACACACCTCCTTTCTGTGACTTCACACACCTCCATTGTTTGACTTCACACACCTCCATTCTACGAGTTCACACGCTTCCATTCTGCCTTCACCCACCTCCATTCTATGACTTCACTCAGCTCCTTTCTGACTTCACACACCTCCATTTGTGAATTCACACACCACAATTTTGACTTCAAACACCTCCATTCCATGACTTCACACACCTCCATTCTTTGAGTTCACAAACCTCCATTTTGACTTCACACACCTCCATTCTATGACTTCACACACCTTCATTCCTACTTCAGAAACATCCATTCTATGACTGCACACACCTCCATTCTATCACTTCACACACCTCCATTCTGAATTCACACAGCTCCATTCTATGACGTCACACACCTCCATTCTATGACTTCACACACTTCCATTGTTTGACAACATACACCTCCATTCTTTGACTTCACACACCTCCGTTCCATGAATTCACACACCTCCATTCTATGAGTTCACACACCTTCATTCTTACTTCAGCAACATCCATTCTATGACTACAGACACCTCCATTCTATGACTTCACACACCTTCATTCTTACTTCAGCAACATGCATTCTATGACTTCATACACCTCCATTCTATGACTTCACAAACCTCCATTCTGTGACTTCACACACCTCCATTCTGGGTTCACACACCTCCATTCTGTGACTTCACACACCTCCATTCTGACTTCACACACCTCCATTCTATGACTTCACACACTTCCATTCTATGACTTCACACACCTCTATTCTATGACTTCACACCTCCATTCTGACTTCACACTCATCTATTCTATGACTTCCCACAACTCCTTTCTATGACTTCACCCACCTCTATTCTATGACTTCAAACCTCCATTCTGACTTCACACACCTCCATTCTGTGACTTCACACACCTCCATTCTATGACTTCACGCACCTCCATTCTATGACTTCACACACCTTCATTCTTACTTCAGAAACATCCAATCTATGACTTCATACACCTCCATTCTATGACTTCACAAACCTCCATTCTGTGACTTCACACACCTCCATTCTGACTTCACACACCTCCATTCTATGACTTCACACACTTCCATTCTATAACTTCACACACCTCCATTCTGTGACTTCACACACCTCCTCTCTGAGTTCACACACCTCCATTCTGTGTCTTCACACACCTCCATTCTGTGACTTCAGACACCTCCTTCTATGACTTCACACACCTTCATTCTGTGACTTCACACACCTCCATTCTATGACTTCACACACCTAGTTTCTGAGTTGACACACCTCCGTTCTGTGATTTCACACACCTCCAATCTGAGTTCACACACCTCCATTCTATGACTTCACACACCTCCATTTTTGACATCAAAAACCACCATTCTATGACTTCACACACCTCCATTTTGACTTCACACACCTCCATTCTACGAGTTCACACCCTTCTATTCTGCCTTCACCCACCTCCATTCTATGACTTCACTCAGCTCCATTCTGACTTCACACACCTCCATTTGTGAATTCACACACCACAATTTTGACTTCAAACACCTCCATTCTGTAACTTCACACACCTCCATTCTGTGACTTCACACACCTCCATTTTGACTTCACACACCTCCATTCTGTGACTTCACACCTCCATTGTATGACTTCACACCTCCATTCTATGACTTCACACACCAACATTTATGACGTCACACACCTCCATTCTGTGACTTCACACACCTCCATTCTGACATCACACACCTACATTCTTTGACTTCACACACTTCCATTCTATGACTTCACACACCTCCATTCTGTGACTTCACCTACCTCCATTGTGAGTTCACACACCTCAATTCTGTGACTTCACACACCTTGATTCTCTGACTTCACCCACCTCTATTCTCTGACTTCACACACCTCCATTCTGTGACTTAACACATCTCCATTCTATGACTTCACACACCTCCATTCTGTGACTTCACACACCTCCATTCTGAGTTCACACACCTCCAATCTGTGACTTCACACACCTCCATTATATGACTTCACACACCTCCATTTTGTGACTTCACACACCTCCATTCTCTGACTTCACACACCTCCATTCTATGACTTCACACACCTACATTGTAACTTCACACAGCTACGTTCTATCAGTTCACACACCTGCATTGTGACTTCACACACCTCCATTCTCTGACTTCACACACCTCCATTCTGACTTCACACACCTCCATTCTGACTTCACACACCTCAATTCTGTGACTTCACACACCTCCATTCTATGACTTCACATACCTCATTTCTGAGTTGACACACCTCCATTTTGTGACTTCACATACCTCTAATCTAACTTCGCACACCTCCATTCTATGACTTCACACACCTCCATTCTGTAACTTCAAAAACCACCATTCTATGACTTCACACATCTCCATTGTGACTTCACACATCTCCATTCTATGAGTTCACAAAGCTCCATTCTGACTTCGCACAACTCCATTCTATGACTTCGCACACCTCTATTCTGACTTCACACATCTCCATTCTGTGACTTCACATTCCTCCATTCTTTGACTTCACACCCCTCCAGTCTGTGCCTTCACACACCTCCACTCTGTGACTTTACACACCTCAATTCTGTGACTTCACACACCTCCCTTCTGTGACTTCACACACTTCCATTCTATGACTTCACACACCTCCATTCTAAGACTTCACACACCTCCATTCTATGACTTCACGCACCTCCATTCTATGACTTCACACACCTTCATTCTTACTTCAGAAACATCCAATCTATGACTTCATACACCTCCATTCTATGACTTCACAAACCTCCATTCTGTGACTTCACACACCTCCATTCTGACTTCACACACCTCCATTCTATGACTTCACACACTTCCATTCTATAACTTCACACACCTCCATTCTGTGACTTCACACACCTCCTCTCTGAGTTCACACACCTCCATTCTGTGTCTTCACACACCTCCATTCTGTGACTTCAGACACCTCCTTCTATGACTTCACACACCTTCATTCTGTGACTTCACACACCTCCATTCTATGACTTCACACACCTAGTTTCTGAGTTGACACACCTCCGTTCTGTGATTTCACACACCTCCAATCTGAGTTCACACACCTCCATTCTATGACTTCACACACCTCCATTTTTGACATCAAAAACCACCATTCTATGACTTCACACACCTCCATTTTGACTTCACACACCTCCATTCTACGAGTTCACACCCTTCTATTCTGCCTTCACCCACCTCCATTCTATGACTTCACTCAGCTCCATTCTGACTTCACACACCTCCATTTGTGAATTCACACACCACAATTTTGACTTCAAACACCTCCATTCTGTAACTTCACACACCTCCATTCTGTGACTTCACACACCTCCATTTTGACTTCACACACCTCCATTCTGTGACTTCACACCTCCATTCTATGACTTCACACCTCCATTCTATGACTTCACACACCAACATTTATGACGTCACACACCTCCATTCTGTGACTTCACACACCTCCATTCTGACATCACACACCTACATTCTTTGACTTCACACACTTCCATTCTATGACTTCACACACCTCCATTCTGTGACTTCACCTACCTCCATTGTGAGTTCACACACCTCCATTCTGTGACTTCACACACCTTGATTCTCTGACTTCACCCACCTCTATTCTCTGACTTCACACACCTCCATTCTGTGACTTAACACATCTCCATTCTATGACTTCACACACCTCCATTCTGTGACTTCACACACCTCCATTCTGAGTTCACACACCTCCAATCTGTGACTTCACACACCTCCATTATATGACTTCACACACCTCCATTTTGTGACTTCACACACCTCCATTCTCTGACTTCACACACCTCCATTCTATGACTTCACACACCTACATTGTAACTTCACACAGCTACGTTCTATCAGTTCACACACCTGCATTGTGACTTCACACACCTCCATTCTCTGACTTCACACACCTCCATTCTGACTTCACACACCTCCATTCTGACTTCACACACCTCAATTCTGTGACTTCACACACCTCCATTCTATGACTTCACATACCTCATTTCTGAGTTGACACACCTCCATTTTGTGACTTCACATACCTCTAATCTAACTTCGCACACCTCCATTCTATGACTTCACACACCTCCATTCTGTAACTTCAAAAACCACCATTCTATGACTTCACACATCTCCATTGTGACTTCACACATCTCCATTCTATGAGTTCACAAAGCTCCATTCTGACTTCACACAACTCCATTCTATGACTTCGCACACCTCTATTCTGACTTCACACATCTCCATTCTGTGACTTCACATTCCTCCATTCTTTGACTTCACACCCCTCCAGTCTGTGCCTTCACACACCTCCACTCTGTGACTTTACACACCTCAATTCTGTGACTTCACACACCTCCCTTCTGTGACTTCACACACTTCCATTCTATGACTTCACACACCTCCATTCTAAGACTTCACACACCTCCATTCTATGACTTCACACACTTCCATTGTTTGACATCATACACCTCCATTCTTTGACTTCACACACCTCCGTTCCATGAATTCACACACCTCCATTCTATGAGTTCACACACCTTCATTCTTACTTCAGCAACATCCATTCTATGACTACAGACACCTCCATTCTATGACTTCACACACCTTCATTCTTACTTCCTCAACATGCATTCTATGACTTCATACACCTCCATTCTATGACTTCACAAACCTCCATTCTGTGACTTCACACACCTCCATTCTGGGTTCACACACCTCCATTCTGTGACTTCACACACCTCCATTCTGACTTCACACACCTCCATTCTATGACTTCACACACTTCCATTCTATGACTTCACACACCTCTATTCTATGACTTCACACCTCCATTCTGACTTCACACTCATCTATTCTATGACTTCCCACAACTCCTTTCTATGACTTCACCCACCTCTATTCTATGACTTCACACCTCCATTCTAACTTCACACACCTCCATTCTGTGACTTCACACACCTCCATTCTATGACTTCACGCACCTCCATTCTATGACTTCACACTCCTTCATTCTTACTTCAGAAACATCCATTCTATGACTTCATACACCTCCATTCTATGACTTCACAAACCTCCATTCTGTGACTTCACACACCTCCATTCTGACTTCACACACCTCCATTCTATGACTTCACACACTTCCATTCTATAACTTCACACACCTCCATTCTGTGACTTCACACACCTCCTCTCTGAGTTCACACACCTCCATTCTGTGTCTTCACACAACTCCATTCTGTGACTTCAGACACCTCCTTCTATGACTTCACACACCTTCATTCTGTGACTTCACACACCTCCATTCTATGACTTCACACACCTAGTTTCTGAGTTGACACACCTCCGTTCTGTGATTTCACACACCTCCAATCTGAGTTCACACACCTCCATTCTATGACTTCACACACCTCCATTATTGACATCAAAAACCACCATTCTATGACTTCACACACCTGCATTTTGACTTCACACACCTCAATTCTACGAGTTCACACCCTTCTATTCTGCCTTCACCCACCTCCATTCTATGACTTCACTCAGCTCCGTTCTGACTTCACACACCTCCATTTGTGAATTCACACACCACAATTTTGACTTCACACACCTCCATTCTGTGACTTCACACACCTCCATTCTGTGACTTCACACACCTCCATTTTGACTTCACACACCTCCATTCTGTGACTTCACACACCTCCTTTCTGTGACTTCACACACCTCCATTGTTTGACTTCACACACCTCCATTCTACGAGTTCACACGCTTCCATTCTGCCTTCACCCACCTCCATTCTATGACTTCACTCAGCTCCTTTCTGACTTCACACACCTCCATTTGTGAATTCACACACCACAATTTTGACTTCAAACACCTCCATTCCATGACTTCACACACCTCCATTCTTTGAGTTCACAAACCTCCATTTTGACTTCACACACCTCCATTCTATGACTTCACACACCTTCATTCCTACTTCAGAAACATCCATTCTATGACTGCACACACCTCCATTCTATCACTTCACACACCTCCATTCTGAATTCACACAGCTCCATTCTATGACGTCACACACCTCCATTCTATGACTTCACACACTTCCATTGTTTGACAACATACACCTCCATTCTTTGACTTCACACACCTCCGTTCCATGAATTCACACACCTCCATTCTATGAGTTCACACACCTTCATTCTTACTTCAGCAACATCCATTCTATGACTACAGACACCTCCATTCTATGACTTCACACACCTTCATTCTTACTTCAGCAACATGCATTCTATGACTTCATACACCTCCATTCTATGACTTCACAAACCTCCATTCTGTGACTTCACACACCTCCATTCTGGGTTCACACACCTCCATTCTGTGACTTCACACACCTCCATTCTGACTTCACACACCTCCATTCTATGACTTCACACACTTCCATTCTATGACTTCACACACCTCTATTCTATGACTTCACACCTCCATTCTGACTTCACACTCATCTATTCTATGACTTCCCACAACTCCTTTCTATGACTTCACCCACCTCTATTCTATGACTTCAAACCTCCATTCTGACTTCACACACCTCCATTCTGTGACTTCACACACCTCCATTCTATGACTTCACGCACCTCCATTCTATGACTTCACACACCTTCATTCTTACTTCAGAAACATCCAATCTATGACTTCATACACCTCCATTCTATGACTTCACAAACCTCCATTCTGTGACTTCACACACCTCCATTCTGACTTCACACACCTCCATTCTATGACTTCACACACTTCCATTCTATAACTTCACACACCTCCATTCTGTGACTTCACACACCTCCTCTCTGAGTTCACACACCTCCATTCTGTGTCTTCACACACCTCCATTCTGTGACTTCAGACACCTCCTTCTATGACTTCACACACCTTCATTCTGTGACTTCACACACCTCCATTCTATGACTTCACACACCTAGTTTCTGAGTTGACACACCTCCGTTCTGTGATTTCACACACCTCCAATCTGAGTTCACACACCTCCATTCTATGACTTCACACACCTCCATTTTTGACATCAAAAACCACCATTCTATGACTTCACACACCTCCATTTTGACTTCACACACCTCCATTCTACGAGTTCACACCCTTCTATTCTGCCTTCACCCACCTCCATTCTATGACTTCACTCAGCTCCATTCTGACTTCACACACCTCCATTTGTGAATTCACACACCACAATTTTGACTTCAAACACCTCCATTCTGTAACTTCACACACCTCCATTCTGTGACTTCACACACCTCCATTTTGACTTCACACACCTCCATTCTGTGACTTCACACCTCCATTGTATGACTTCACACCTCCATTCTATGACTTCACACACCAACATTTATGACGTCACACACCTCCATTCTGTGACTTCACACACCTCCATTCTGACATCACACACCTACATTCTTTGACTTCACACACTTCCATTCTATGACTTCACACACCTCCATTCTGTGACTTCACCTACCTCCATTGTGAGTTCACACACCTCAATTCTGTGACTTCACACACCTTGATTCTCTGACTTCACCCACCTCTATTCTCTGACTTCACACACCTCCATTCTGTGACTTAACACATCTCCATTCTATGACTTCACACACCTCCATTCTGTGACTTCACACACCTCCATTCTGAGTTCACACACCTCCAATCTGTGACTTCACACACCTCCATTATATGACTTCACACACCTCCATTTTGTGACTTCACACACCTCCATTCTCTGACTTCACACACCTCCATTCTATGACTTCACACACCTACATTGTAACTTCACACAGCTACGTTCTATCAGTTCACACACCTGCATTGTGACTTCACACACCTCCATTCTCTGACTTCACACACCTCCATTCTGACTTCACACACCTCCATTCTGACTTCACACACCTCAATTCTGTGACTTCACACACCTCCATTCTATGACTTCACATACCTCATTTCTGAGTTGACACACCTCCATTTTGTGACTTCACATACCTCTAATCTAACTTCGCACACCTCCATTCTATGACTTCACACACCTCCATTCTGTAACTTCAAAAACCACCATTCTATGACTTCACACATCTCCATTGTGACTTCACACATCTCCATTCTATGAGTTCACAAAGCTCCATTCTGACTTCGCACAACTCCATTCTATGACTTCGCACACCTCTATTCTGACTTCACACATCTCCATTCTGTGACTTCACATTCCTCCATTCTTTGACTTCACACCCCTCCAGTCTGTGCCTTCACACACCTCCACTCTGTGACTTTACACACCTCAATTCTGTGACTTCACACACCTCCCTTCTGTGACTTCACACACTTCCATTCTATGACTTCACACACCTCCATTCTAAGACTTCACACACCTCCATTCTATGACTTCACACACTTCCATTGTTTGACATCATACACCTCCATTCTTTGACTTCACACACCTCCGTTCCATGAATTCACACACCTCCATTCTATGAGTTCACACACCTTCATTCTTACTTCAGCAACATCCATTCTATGACTACAGACACCTCCATTCTATGACTTCACACACCTTCATTCTTACTTCCTCAACATGCATTCTATGACTTCATACACCTCCATTCTATGACTTCACAAACCTCCATTCTGTGACTTCACACACCTCCATTCTGGTTTCACACACCTCCATTCTGTGACTTCACACACCTCCATTCTGACTTCACACACCTCCATTCTATGACTTCACACACTTCCATTCTATGACTTCACACACCTCTATTCTATGACTTCACACCTCCATTCTGACTTCACACTCATCTATTCTATGACTTCCCACAACTCCTTTCTATGACTTCACCCACCTCTATTCTATGACTTCACACCTCCATTCTAACTTCACACACCTCCATTCTGTGACTTCACACACCTCCATTCTATGACTTCACGCACCTCCATTCTATGACTTCACACTCCTTCATTCTTACTTCAGAAACATCCATTCTATGACTTCATACACCTCCATTCTATGACTTCACAAACCTCCATTCTGTGACTTCACACACCTCCATTCTGACTTCACACACCTCCATTCTATGACTTCACACACTTCCATTCTATAACTTCACACACCTCCATTCTGTGACTTCACACACCTCCTCTCTGAGTTCACACACCTCCATTCTGTGTCTTCACACAACTCCATTCTGTGACTTCAGACACCTCCTTCTATGACTTCACACACCTTCATTCTGTGACTTCACACACCTCCATTCTATGACTTCACACACCTAGTTTCTGAGTTGACACACCTCCGTTCTGTGATTTCACACACCTCCAATCTGAGTTCACACACCTCCATTCTATGACTTCACACACCTCCATTATTGACATCAAAAACCACCATTCTATGACTTCACACACCTGCATTTTGACTTCACACACCTCAATTCTACGAGTTCACACCCTTCTATTCTGCCTTCACCCACCTCCATTCTATGAATTCACTCAGCTCCATTCTGACTTTACACACCTCCATTTGTGAATTCACACACCACAATTTTGACTTCAAACACCTCCATTCTGTAACTTCACACACCTCCATTCTGTGACTTCACACACCTCCATTTTGACTTCACACACCTCCATTCTGTGACTTCACACACTTCCATTGTGACGTCACACACCTCCATTCTATGAGTTCACACACGTCCATTCTAGGACTTCACACTCCTCAATTTTGACATCACACAGCTCCATTCTTTGACTACACAGACCTCGAATCTGTGACTTCACTCACCTCCATTCTATGACTTCACACTCCTCTATTCTATGACTTCCCACAACTCCTTTCTATGACTTCACCCACCTCTATTCTATGACTTCACACCTCCATTCTGACTTCACACACCTCCATTCTGTGACTTCACACACCTCCATTCTATGACTTCACACACCTCCATTCTTTGACTTCACACATCTCCATTGTGACTTCACACACCTCCATTCTATGAGTTCATACACCTCCATTCTGACTTCACACACCTCCATTCTATGACTTCGCACACCTGTATTCTCACTTCACACATCTCCATTCTGTGACTTCACATTCCTGCATTCTTTGACTTCACACCCCTCCATTCTGTGCCTTCACACACCTCCACTCTGTGACTTTACACACCTCCATTCTGTGACTTCACACACCTCCCTTCTGTGACTTCACACACCTCCATTCTATGACTTCACACACCTCCATTCTAAGACTTCACACACCTCCATTCTATGACTTCACACACTTCCATTGTTTGACATCATACACCTCCATACTTTGACTTCACACACGTCCGTTCCTTGAATTCACACACCTCCATTCTATGAGTTCATACACCTCCATTCTATGAGTTCACACACCTTCATTCTTACTTCAGCAACATCCATTCTACGACTTCAGACACCTCCATTCTATGACTTCACACACCTTCATTCTTACTTCAGCAACATCCATTCTATGACTTCATACACCTCCATTCTATGACTTCACAAACCTCCATTCTGTGACTTCACACACCTCCATTCTGGGTTCACACACCTCCGTTCTGTGACTTCACACACCTCCATTCTGACTTCACACACCTCCATTCTATGACTTCACACACTTCCATTCTATGACTTCACACTCCTCCATTCTGTGACTTCACACATCTCCTCTCTGAGTTCACACACCTCCATTCTGTGTCTTCACACACCTCCATTCTGTGACTTCAGACACCTCCTTCTATGACTTTACAAACCTTCATTCTGTGACTTCACACAGCTCCATTCTATGACTTCACACACCTAGTTTCTGAGTTGACAAACCTCCCTTCTGTGATTTCACACACCTCCAATCTGAGTTCACACACCTCCATTCTATGACTTCACACACCTCCATTCTTTGACATCAAAAACCACCATTCTGTGACTTCACACACCTCCATTTTGACTTCACACACCTCCATTCTACGAGTTCACAACCTTCCATTCTGCCTTCACCCACCTCCATTCTATGACTTCACTCAGCTTCGTTCTGACTTCACACACCTCCATTTGTGAATTCACACACCACAATTTTGACTTCACACACCTCCATTCTGTGACTTCACACACCTCCATTCTGTGACTTCACACACCTCCATTTTGACTTCACACACCTCCATTCTGTGACTTCACACACCTCCTTTCTGTGACTTCACACACCTCCATTGTTTGACTTCACACACCTCCATTCTACGAGTTCACACGCTTCCATTCTGCCTTCACCCACCTCCATTCTATGACTTCACTCAGCTCCTTTCTGACTTCACACACCTCCATTTGTGAATTCACACACCACAATTTTGACTTCAAACACCTCCATTCCATGACTTCACACACCTCCATTCTTTGAGTTCACAAACCTCCATTTTGACTTCACACACCTCCATTCTATGACTTCACACACCTTCATTCCTACTTCAGAAACATCCATTCTATGACTGCACACACCTCCATTCTATCACTTCACACACCTCCATTCTGAATTCACACAGCTCCATTCTATGACGTCACACACCTCCATTATATGACTTCACACACTTCCATTGTTTGACAACATACACCTCCATTCTTTGACTTCACACACCTCCGTTCCATGAATTCACACACCTCCATTCTATGAGTTCACACACCTTCATTCTTACTTCAGCAACATCCATTCTATGACTACAGACACCTCCATTCTATGACTTCACACACCTTCATTCTTACTTCAGCAACATGCATTCTATGACTTCATACACCTCCATTCTATGACTTCACAAACCTCCATTCTGTGACTTCACACACCTCCATTCTGGGTTCACACACCTCCATTCTGTGACTTCACACACCTCCATTCTGACTTCACACACCTCCATTCTATGACTTCACACACTTCCATTCTATGACTTCACACACCTCTATTCTATGACTTCACACCTCCATTCTGACTTCACACTCATCTATTCTATGACTTCCCACAACTCCTTTCTATGACTTCACCCACCTCTATTCTATGACTTCACACCTCCATTCTGACTTCACACACCTCCATTCTGTGACTTCACACACCTCCATTCTATGACTTCACGCACCTCCATTCTATGACTTCACACACCTTCATTCTTACTTCAGAAACATCCAATCTATGACTTCATACACCTCCATTCTATGACTTCACAAACCTCCATTCTGTGACTTCACACACCTCCATTCTGACTTCACACACCTCCATTCTATGACTTCACACACTTCCATTCTATAACTTCACACACCTCCATTCTGTGACTTCACACACCTCCTCTCTGAGTTCACACACCTCCATTCTGTGTCTTCACACACCTCCATTCTGTGACTTCAGACACCTCCTTCTATGACTTCACACACCTTCATTCTGTGACTTCACACACCTCCATTCTATGACTTCACACACCTAGTTTCTGAGTTGACACACCTCCGTTCTGTGATTTCACACACCTCCAATCTGAGTTCACACACCTCCATTCTATGACTTCACACACCTCCATTTTTGACATCAAAAACCACCATTCTATGACTTCACACACCTCCATTTTGACTTCACACACCTCCATTCTACGAGTTCACACCCTTCTATTCTGCCTTCACCCACCTCCATTCTATGACTTCACTCAGCTCCATTCTGACTTCACACACCTCCATTTGTGAATTCACACACCACAATTTTGACTTCAAACACCTCCATTCTGTAACTTCACACACCTCCATTCTGTGACTTCACACACCTCCATTTTGACTTCACACACCTCCATTCTGTGACTTCACACACCTCCATTTTGACTTCACACACCTCCATTCTGTGACTTCACACACCTCCATTGTAACTTCACACACCTCCATTCTATGAGTTCACACACCTCCATTTTGACTTCAAATACCTCCATTCTATGACTTCACACACCTCCATTGTGATTTCACACACCTCCATTCTATGAGTTCACACACCTCCATTCTGACTTCACAAACCTCCATTCTATGACTTCACACTTCTCCATTCTATGACTTTCCACACCTCCTTTCCATGACTTTACCCACCCCCATTCTATGACTTCACACCTCCTTTCTGACTTCACACACCTCCATTCTGTGATTTCACACACCTCCATTCTATGAGTTCACACACCACCATTTTGACTTCACACACCTCCATTCTATGACTTCACATACCTTCATTCTTACTTCAGAAACATCCATTCTATGACTTCACACACCTCCATTCTATGACTTCACACACCTCCATTCTATGTCTTCACACACCTCCATTGTGACTTCACACACGTCCATTCTATGAGTTCACACACCTCCATTCTGACTTCACACACCTCCATTCTATGACTTCACACTCCTCCATTCTGACTTCACACAGCTCCATTCTGTGAATTCACAAAATTCCATTCTATGATTTCACACACCTCCATACTGTGACTTCACACACCTCCATCTATGACTTCAAACACCTCCATTCTGAGTTCACACACCTCCATTCTGTGACTTCACACACCTCCATTCTGACTTCACACACCTCCAATATATGACTTCACACACCTCCATTCTGTGACTTCACACACTTCCATTGTGACGTCACACACCTCCATTCTATGAGTTCACACACGTCCATTCTAGGACTTCACACTCCTCAATTCTGACATCACACAGCTCCATTCTATGACTTCACAGACCTCGAAACTGTGACTTCACTCACCTCCATTCTATGACTTCACACTCCTCTATTCTATGACTTCCCACAACTCCTTTCTATGACTTCACCCACCTCTATTCTATGACTTCACACCTCCATTCTGACTTCACACACCTCCATTCTGTGACTTCACACACCTCCATTCTATGACTTCACACACCTCCATTCTATGACTTCACACACCTCCATTCTTTGACTTCACACATCTCCATTGTGACTTCACACACCTCCATTCTATGAGTTCATACACCTCCATTCTGACTTCACACACCTCCATTCTATGACTTCGCACACCTGTATTCTCACTTCACACATCTCCATTCTGTGACTTCACATTCCTGCATTCTTTGACTTCACACCCCTCCATTCTGTGCCTTCACACACCTCCACTCTGTGACTTTACACACCTCCATTCTGTGACTTCACACACCTCCCTTCTGTGACTTCACACACCTCCATTCTATGACTTCACACACCTCCATTCTAAGACTTCACACACCTCCATTCTATGACTTCACACACTTCCCTTGTTTGACATCATACACCTCCATACTTTGACTTCACACACGTCCGTTCCATGAGTTCACACACCTCCATTCTATGAGTTCATACACCTCCATTCTATGAGTTCACACACCTTCATTCTTACTTCAGCAACATCCATTCTACGACTTCAGACACCTCCATTCTATGACTTCACACACCTTCATTCTTACTTCAGCAACATCCATTCTATGACTTCATACACCTCCATTCTATGACTTCACAAACCTCCATTCTGTGACTTCACACACCTCCATTCTGGGTTCACACACCTCCGTTCTGTGACTTCACACACCTCCATTCTGACTTCACACACCTCCATTCTATGACTTCACACACTTCCATTCTATGACTTCACACTCCTCCATTCTGTGACTTCACACACCTCCTCTCTGACTTCACACACCTCCATTCTGTGTCTTCACACACCTCCATTCTGTGACTTCAGACACCTCCTTCTATGACTTTACACACCTTCATTCTGTGACTTCACACACCTCCATTCTATGACTTCACACACCTAGTTTCTGAGTTGACAAACCTCCCTTCTGTGATTTCACACACCTCCAATCTGAGTTCACACACCTCCATTCTATGACTTCACACACCTCCATTCTTTGACATCAAAAACCACCATTCTGTGACTTCACACACCTCCATTTTGACTTCACACACCTCCATTCTACGAGTTCACACCCTTCCATTCTGCCTTCACCCACCTCCATTCTATGACTTCACTCAGCTCCGTTCTGACTTCACACACCTCCATTTGTGAATTCACACACCACAATTTTGACTTCAAACACCTCCATTCTGTGACTTCACACACCTCCATTCTGTGACTTCACACACCTCCATTTTGACTTCACACACCTCCATTCTGTGACTTCACACACCTCCATTCTGTGACTTCACACACCTCCATTGTTTGACTTCACACACCTCCATTCTACGAGTTCACACGCTTCCATTCTGCCTTCACCCACCTCCATTCCATGACTTCACTCAGCTCCGTTCTGACTTCACACTCCTCCATTTGTGAATTCACACACCACAATTTTGACTTCAAACACCTCCATTCCATGACTTCACACACCTCCATTCTTTGAGTTCACAAACCTCCATTTTGACTTCACACACCTCCATTCTATGACTTCACACACCTTCATTCCTACTTCAGAAACATCCATTCTATGACTGCACACACCTCCATTCTATCACTTCACACACCTCCATTCTGAATTCACACAGCTCCATTCTATGACGTCACACACCTCCATTGTGTGACTTCACACACTTCCATTCTATGACTTCACACACCTTCATTCTTACTTCACAAACATCCATTCTATGACTTCCCACACCTCCATTCTATGACTTCACACACCTCCATTCTGTGACTTCACACACCTCCATTCCATGTCTTCACACACCTCCATTATGATTTCACACCTCCATTCTATGAGTTCACACACCTCCATTCTAACTTCACACACCTCCATTCTATGACTTCACACTTCACCATTCTGACTTCACATTCCTCCATTCTGTGAATTCACAAAACTCCATTCTATGATTTCACAGACCTCCATTCTGTGACTTCACACACCTCCATTCTGACCTCCCACACCAATGTATGACTTCACACACCTCCATTCTGTGACTTCACACACTTACATTGTGACATCACAAACCTCCATTCTATGAGTTCACATACCTCCATTCTATGACTTCACACACCTCCATTCTGACTTCACACACCTCTATTCTATGACTTCACAGACCTCGAATCTGTGACTTCACTCACCTCCACTCTATGACTTCACACTGCTCCATTCTATGACTTCCCACACCTCCTTTCTATGACTTCACCCACCTCTATTAGATGACTTCACACCTCCATTCTGACTTCAGATACCTCCATTCTTTGACTTCACACACCTCCATTCTATGACTTCACAAACCTCAATTCTATGACTTCACACACCTTCATTCTTACTTCAGAAACATCCATTCTATGACCTCACACAACTCCAATCTATGCCTTCACAAACCTCCATTCTGTGAATTCACACACCTCCATTCTGGGTTCACAAAACTCCATTCGGTGACTGCACACACCTCCATTCTTACTTCACAAACCTCCATTCTATGACTCACACATATCCATTCTATGACTTCACACACCTCCATTCTGTGACTCCTCACACCTCCATTCTGAGTTCACACACCTCCATTCTGTGACTTCACACACCTCCATATTATGACTTCACACACCTCCATTCTATGACTTCAAACACCTCCATTCTCTGACTTCACACACCTCCATTCTTACTTCACACACCTCCATTCTATGACTTCACACACTTCCATTCTAGGACTTCACACACCTCCATTCTGTGACTTCACACACCTTCATTCTGAGTTCACACACCTCCATTCTGTGACTTCACACACCTCCATTCCCTGACTTCACACACCTCCATTCTGTGACTTCACACACCTCCATTCTGTGACTTCACACACCTCCATTCTGACTTCACACACCTCCATTCTATGACTTCACACACCTCCATTCTGTGACTTCAAATACCTCCATTCTATGACTTCACACACCTCCATTGTGACTTCACACACCTCCATTCTATGAGTTCACACACCTCCATTCTGACTTCACAAACCTCCATTCTATGACTTCACAGACTTTGAATATGTGACTTCACTCACCTCCACTCTATGAATTCACACTTCTCCATTCTATGACTTCCCACACCTCCTTTCCATGACTTTACCCACCCCCATTCTATGTCTTCACACCTCCATTCTATGATTTCACACACCTCCATTTTGACTTCACACACCTCCATTCCATGACTTCACACACCTTCATTCTTACTTCAGAAACATCCATTCTATGACTTCACACACCTCCATTCTGTGACTTCACACACCTCCATTCTATGTCTTCACACACCTCTATTGTGACTTCACACACCTCCATTCTATGACTTCACACTCCTCCATTCTAATTTCACACAGCTCCATTCTGTGAATTCACAAAATTCCATTCTATGATTTCACACACCTCCATACTGTGTCTTCACACACCTCCATCTATGACTTCAAACACCTTCATTCTGAGTTCACACAGCTCCATTCTGTGACTTCACACAACTCCATTCCGTCTTCACACACCTCCAATATATGACTTCACACACCTCCATTCTGTGACTTCACACACTTCCATTGTGACGTCACACACCTTCATTCTATGAGTTCACACACGTCCATTCTAGGACTTCACACTCCTCAATCCTGACATCACACAGCTCCATTCTATGACTTCACAGACCTCGAATCTGTGACTTCTCTCACCTCCATTCTATGACTTCACACTCCTCTATTCTATGACTTCCCACAACTCCTTTCTATGACTTCACCCACCTCTATTCTATGACTTCACACCTCCATTCTGACTTCACACACCTCCATTCTGTGACTTCACACACCTCAATTCTATGACTTCACACACCTCCATTCTATGACTTCACACACCTTTATTCTTACTTCAGAAACATCCATTCTATGACCTCACACACCTCCATTCTATGACTTCACAAACCTCCATTCTGTGACTTCCCACACTCCATTCTGAGTTCACACATCTCCATTCTCTGACTTCACACACCTCCCTTCTGACTTCACACACCTCCATTCTGTGATTTCAAACACCTCCATTGTGAGTTCACCCACTTCCATTCTGTGACTTCACACACCTCCATTCTGTTACTTCACACACCTCCATTCTGTGACTTCACACACCTCCATTCTGTGACTTCACACACCTCCATTCAATGAATTCACACACCTCCATTCTGTGACTTCACACACCTCCATTTTATGACTTCACACACATGTATTCTGTGACTTCACACACCTCCTTTCTGAGTTCACACAACTCCATTCTATGACTTCACACACCTGCATTGTGACTTCACCCACCTCCATTCTATGAGTTCACACACCTGCATTGTGACTTCACACATCTCCATTGTATGACTTCACATATCTCCATTCTGACTTCACACACCTCCATGCTGTGACTACACACACCTCCATTCTATGACTTCACACACCTCCACTGTGACTTCACAGAACTCCATTCTGTGACTTCACACACCTCCCTCTGTGACTTCACACACCTCCAATCTATGACTTCACACACTTCCAATAAATGACTTCACACACCTCCATTCTATGACTTCACACATCTCCATTCTATGACTTCACACACCTGCATTATGACTTCACACACCTCCATTCTCTGACTTCACACACCTCCATTCTATGACTTCACACAGCTCCATTCTGTGAATTCACAAAATTCCATTCTATGATTTCACACACCTCCATACTGTGACTTCACACACCTCCATCTATGACTTCAAACACCTCCATTCTGAGTTCACACACCTCCATTCTGTGACTTCACACACCTCCATTCTGACTTCACACACCTCCAATATATGACTTCACACACCTCCATTCTGTGACTTCACACACTTCCATTGTGACGTCACACACCTCCATTCTATGAGTTCACACACGTCCATTCTAGGACTTCACACTCCTCAATTCTGACATCACACAGCTCCATTCTATGACTTCACAGACCTCGAATCTGTGACTTCACTCACCTCCATTCTATGACTTCACACTCCTCTATTCTATGACTTCCCACAACTCCTTTCTATGACTTCACCCACCTCTATTCTATGACTTCACACCTCCATTCTGACTTCACACACCTCCATTCTGTGACTTCACACACCTCCATTCTATGACTTCACACACCTCCATTCTATGACTTCACACACCTCCATTCTTTGACTTCACACATCTCCATTGTGACTTCACACACCTCCATTCTATGAGTTCATACACCTCCATTCTGACTTCACACACCTCCATTCTATGACTTCGCACACCTGTATTCTCACTTCACACATCTCCATTCTGTGACTTCACATTCCTGCATTCTTTGACTTCACACCCCTCCATTCTGTGCCTTCACACACCTCCACTCTGTGACTTTACACACCTCCATTCTGTGACTTCACACACCTCCCTTCTGTGACTTCACACACCTCCATTCTATGACTTCACACACCTCCATTCTAAGACTTCACACACCTCCATTCTATGACTTCACACACTTCCCTTGTTTGACATCATACACCTCCATACTTTGACTTCACACACGTCCGTTCCATGAATTCACACACCTCCATTCTATGAGTTCATACACCTCCATTCTATGAGTTCACACACCTTCATTCTTACTTCAGCAACATCCATTCTACGACTTCAGACACCTCCATTCTATGACTTCACACACCTTCATTCTTACTTCAGCAACATCCATTCTATGACTTCATACACCTCCATTCTATGACTTCACAAACCTCCATTCTGTGACTTCACACACCTCCATTCTGGGTTCACACACCTCCGTTCTGTGACTTCACACACCTCCATTCTGACTTCACACACCTCCATTCTATGACTTCACACACTTCCATTCTATGACTTCACACTCCTCCATTCTGTGACTTCACACACCTCCTCTCTGACTTCACACACCTCCATTCTGTGTCTTCACACACCTCCATTCTGTGACTTCAGACACCTCCTTCTATGACTTTACACACCTTCATTCTGTGACTTCACACACCTCCATTCTATGACTTCACACACCTAGTTTCTGAGTTGACAAACCTCCCTTCTGTGATTTCACACACCTCCAATCTGAGTTCACACACCTCCATTCTATGACTTCACACACCTCCATTCTTTGACATCAAAAACCACCATTCTGTGACTTCACACACCTCCATTTTGACTTCACACACCTCCATTCTACGAGTTCACAACCTTCCATTCTGCCTTCACCCACCTCCATTCTATGACTTCACTCAGCTCCGTTCTGACTTCACACACCTCCATTTGTGAATTCACACACCACAATTTTGACTTCAAACACCTCCATTCTGTGACTTCACACACCTCCATTCTGTGACTTCACACACCTCCATTTTGACTTCACACACCTCCATTCTGTGACTTCACACACCTCCATTCTGTGACTTCACACACCTCCATTGTTTGACTTCACACACCTCCATTCTACGAGTTCACACGCTTCCATTCTGCCTTCACCCACCTCCATTCCATGACTTCACTCAGCTCCGTTCTGACTTCACACTCCTCCATTTGTGAATTCACACACCACAATTTTGACTTCAAACACCTCCATTCCATGACTTCACACACCTCCATTCTTTGAGTTCACAAACCTCCATTTTGACTTCACACACCTCCATTCTATGACTTCACACACCTTCATTCCTACTTCAGAAACATCCATTCTATGACTGCACACACCTCCATTCTATCACTTCACACACCTCCATTCTGAATTCACACAGCTCCATTCTATGACGTCACACACCTCCATTGTGTGACTTCACACACTTCCATTCTATGACTTCACACACCTTCATTCTTACTTCACAAACATCCATTCTATGACTTCCCACACCTCCATTCTATGACTTCACACACCTCCATTCTGTGACTTCACACACCTCCATTCCATGTCTTCACACACCTCCATTATGATTTCACACCTCCATTCTATGAGTTCACACACCTCCATTCTAACTTCACACACCTCCATTCTATGACTTCACACTTCACCATTCTGACTTCACATTCCTCCATTCTGTGAATTCACAAAACTCCATTCTATGATTTCACAGACCTCCATTCTGTGACTTCACACACCTCCATTCTGACCTCCCACACCAATGTATGACTTCACACACCTCCATTCTGTGACTTCACACACTTACATTGTGACATCACAAACCTCCATTCTATGAGTTCACATACCTCCATTCTATGACTTCACACACCTCCATTCTGACTTCACACACCTCTATTCTATGACTTCACAGACCTCGAATCTGTGACTTCACTCACCTCCACTCTATGACTTCACACTGCTCCATTCTATGACTTCCCACACCTCCTTTCTATGACTTCACCCACCTCTATTAGATGACTTCACACCTCCATTCTGACTTCAGATACCTCCATTCTTTGACTTCACACACCTCCATTCTATGACTTCACAAACCTCAATTCTATGACTTCACACACCTTCATTCTTACTTCAGAAACATCCATTCTATGACCTCACACAACTCCAATCTATGCCTTCACAAACCTCCATTCTGTGAATTCACACACCTCCATTCTGGGTTCACAAAACTCCATTCGGTGACTGCACACACCTCCATTCTTACTTCACAAACCTCCATTCTATGACTCACACATATCCATTCTATGACTTCACACACCTCCATTCTGTGACTCCTCACACCTCCATTCTGAGTTCACACACCTCCATTCTGTGACTTCACACACCTCCATATTATGACTTCACACACCTCCATTCTATGACTTCAAACACCTCCATTCTCTGACTTCACACACCTCCATTCTTACTTCACACACCTCCATTCTATGACTTCACACACTTCCATTCTAGGACTTCACACACCTCCATTCTGTGACTTCACACACCTTCATTCTGAGTTCACACACCTCCATTCTGTGACTTCACACACCTCCATTCCCTGACTTCACACACCTCCATTCTGTGACTTCACACACCTCCATTCTGTGACTTCACACACCTCCATTCTGACTTCACACACCTCCATTCTATGACTTCACACACCTCCATTCTGTGACTTCAAATACCTCCATTCTATGACTTCACACACCTCCATTGTGACTTCACACACCTCCATTCTATGAGTTCACACACCTCCATTCTGACTTCACAAACCTCCATTCTATGACTTCACAGACTTTGAATATGTGACTTCACTCACCTCCACTCTATGAATTCACACTTCTCCATTCTATGACTTCCCACACCTCCTTTCCATGACTTTGCCCACCCCCATTCTATGTCTTCACACCTCCATTCTATGATTTCACACACCTCCATTTTGACTTCACACACCTCCATTCCATGACTTCACACACCTTCATTCTTACTTCAGAAACATCCATTCTATGACTTCACACACCTCCATTCTGTGACTTCACACACCTCCATTCTATGTCTTCACACACCTCTATTGTGACTTCACACACCTCCATTCTATGACTTCACACTCCTCCATTCTAATTTCACACAGCTCCATTCTGTGAATTCACAAAATTCCATTCTATGATTTCACACACCTCCATACTGTGTCTTCACACACCTCCATCTATGACTTCAAACACCTTCATTCTGAGTTCACACAGCTCCATTCTGTGACTTCACACAACTCCATTCCGTCTTCACACACCTCCAATATATGACTTCACACACCTCCATTCTGTGACTTCACACACTTCCATTGTGACGTCACACACCTTCATTCTATGAGTTCACACACGTCCATTCTAGGACTTCACACTCCTCAATCCTGACATCACACAGCTCCATTCTATGACTTCACAGACCTCGAATCTGTGACTTCTCTCACCTCCATTCTATGACTTCACACTCCTCTATTCTATGACTTCCCACAACTCCTTTCTATGACTTCACCCACCTCTATTCTATGACTTCACACCTCCATTCTGACTTCACACACCTCCATTCTGTGACTTCACACACCTCAATTCTATGACTTCACACACCTCCATTCTATGACTTCACACACCTTTATTCTTACTTCAGAAACATCCATTCTATGACCTCACACACCTCCATTCTATGACTTCACAAACCTCCATTCTGTGACTTCCCACACTCCATTCTGAGTTCACACATCTCCATTCTCTGACTTCACACACCTCCCTTCTGACTTCACACACCTCCATTCTGTGATTTCAAACACCTCCATTGTGAGTTCACCCACTTCCATTCTGTGACTTCACACACCTCCATTCTGTTACTTCACACACCTCCATTCTGTGACTTCACACACCTCCATTCTGTGACTTCACACACCTCCATTCAATGAATTCACACACCTCCATTCTGTGACTTCACACACCTCCATTTTATGACTTCACACACATGTATTCTGTGACTTCACACACCTCCTTTCTGAGTTCACACAACTCCATTCTATGACTTCACACACCTGCATTGTGACTTCACCCACCTCCATTCTATGAGTTCACACACCTGCATTGTGACTTCACACATCTCCATTGTATGACTTCACATATCTCCATTCTGACTTCACACACCTCCATGCTGTGACTACACACACCTCCATTCTATGACTTCACACACCTCCACTGTGACTTCACAGAACTCCATTCTGTGACTTCACACACCTCCCTCTGTGACTTCACACACCTCCAATCTATGACTTCACACACTTCCAATAAATGACTTCACACACCTCCATTCTATGACTTCACACATCTCCATTCTATGACTTCACACACCTGCATTATGACTTCACACACCTCCATTCTCTGACTTCACACACCTCCATTCTATGACTTCACACACCTCCATTCTGTAACTTCACACACTTGTAATTTTTGACTTCAGAAACCTCCATTCCATTCTGACTTCACACACTTCCATTCTATGATTTCACATACTTCGATTCTACGACTTCACACACCTCCATTCTATGACTTCACACACCTCGTTTCTGAGTTGACACACTTGCTTTCTGTGATTTCACACACCTCCAATCTGAGTTCACACACCTCCCGTCTATGACTTCACACACCTCCATTCTTTGACATCAAAAACCACCATTCTATGACTTCACACACCTCCATTTTGACTTCACACACCTCCATTTTACGAGTTCACACACTTCCATTCTGCCCTCACCCACCTCCATTCTATGACTTCACTCAGCTCCATTCTGACTTCACACACCTCCATTTGTGAATTCACACACCACCATTTTGACTTCACACACCTCCATTCTGTGACTTCACACACCTCTATTCTGTGACTTCACACACCTCCATTCTGTGACTTCACACACCTCCATTGTTTGACTTCACACACCTCCATTCAGTGACTTCACACACCTCCATTCTCTGACTTCACACACCTCAATTCTGTGACTTCACACACCTCCGTTGTTTGACTTCACACACCTCCATTCTTGGACTTCACACACCTCCATTCCATGACTTCACACACCTCCATTCTATGAGTTAACACACCTCCATTCTTTGAGTTCACACACCTCCATTTTGACTTCACACACCTCCATTCTATGACTTCACACACCTTCATTCCTACTTCAGAAACATCCATTCTATGACTGCACACACCTCCATTCGATGACTTCATTCACCTCCATTCTGAATTCACACAGCTCCATTCTATGACTTCACACACCTCCATTCTGTGACTACACACACTTCCATTCTATGACTTCACACACCTTCATTCTTACTTCACAAACATCCATTCTATGACTTCACACACCTCCATTCTATGACTTCACACACCTCCATTCTGTGACTTCACACACCTCCATTCTATGTCTTCAAACACATCCATTGTGACTTCACACACCTCCATTCTATGAGTTCACACACCTCCATTCTAACTTCACACACCTCCATTCTATGAATTCACACTCCGCCATTCTGACTTCACACACCTCCATTCTCTGATTTCACACACCTCCATTCTATGACTTCACACACCTACATTCTGTAACTTCATACGCTTCAATGTTTGAATTTACAAACCTCCATTCCATGACTTCATACACCTCCAGTCTATGACTTCACACACATCCATTCTTTGACTTCACACACCTCCATTGTGACTTCACACACCTCCATTCTGTGACTTCACACACCTGCATGTGTGATTTCACACACCACAATTTTGACTTCACACACGTCCATTCTTTGACTTCACACACCGCCATTCTCTGACTTCACACACCTCCATTTTGACTTCACACACATCCATTCTATGACTTCACACACTTCCATTATTTGACTTCACACACCTCCATTCTATGAATTCACACACCTGCATTGTGACTTCATACAACTCTATTCTCTGACTTCACACACCTGCCTTCTGTGACTTCACACACCTCCATTCTGTGACTTCACACCTCCATTCTATGACTTCACACCTCCATTCTATGACTTCACACACCAACATTTATGACGTCACACACCTCCATTCTGTGACTTCACACACCTCCATTCTGACATCACACACCTACTTTCTTTGACTTCACACACTTCCATTCTATGACTTCACACACCTCCATTCTGTGACTTCACCTACCCACATTGTGAGTTCACACACCTCCATTCTGTGACTTCACACACCTTGATTCTCTGACTTCACACACCTCTATTCTCTGACTTCACACACCTCCATTCTGTGACTTAACACATCTCCATTCTATGACTTCACACACCTCCATTCTGTGACTTCACACACCTCCATTCTGAGTTCACACACCTCCAATCTGTGACTTCACACACCTCCATTATATGACTTCACACACCTCCATTTTGTGACTTCACACACCTCCATTCTATGACTTCACACACCTCCATTCTATGACTTCACACACCTACATTGTAACTTCACAGAGCTACGTTCTATCAGTTCACACACCTGCATTGTGACTTCACACACCTCCATTCTCTGACTTCACACACCTCCATTCTGACTTCACACACCTCCATTCTGACTTCACACACCTCAATTCTGTGACTTCACACACCTCCATTCTGTGACTTCACATACCTCATTTCTGAGTTGACACACCTCCATTTTGTGACTTCACATACCTCTAATCTAACTTCACACACCTCCATTCTATGACTTCACACATCTCCATTGTGACTTCACACATCTCCATTCTATGAGTTCACAAAGCTCCATTCTGACTTCACACACCTCCATTCTATGACTTCGCACACCTCTATTCTGACTTCACACATCTCCATTCTGTGACTTCACATTCCTCCATTCTTTGACTTCACACCCCTCCATTCTGTGCCTTCACACACCTCCACTCTGTGACTTTACACACCTCCATTCTGTGACTTCACACACCTCCCTTCTGTGACTTCACACACCTCCATTCTATGACTTCACACACCTCCATTCTAAGACTTCACACACCTCCATTCTATGACTTCACACACTTCCATTGTTTGACATCATACACCTCCATTCTTTGACTTCACACACTTCCGTTCCATGAATTCACACACCTCCATTCTATGAGTTCATACACCTCCTTCTATGAGTTCACACACCTTCATTCTTACTTCAGCAACATACATTCTATGACTTCAGACACCTCCATTCTATGACTTCACACACCTTCATTCTTACTACAGCAACATGCATTCTATGACTTCATACACCTCCATTCTATGACTTCACAAACCTCCATTCTGTGACTTCACACACCTCCATTCTGGGTTCACACACCTCCATTCTGTGACTTCACACACCTCCATTCTGACTTCACACACCTCCATTCTATGACTTCACACACTTCCATTCTATGACTTCACACACCTCTATTCTATGACTTCACACCTCCATTCTGACTTCACACTCATCTATTCTATGACTTCCCACAACTCCTTTATATGACTTCACCCACCTCTATTCTATGACTTCACACCTCCATTCTGACTTCACACACCTCCATTCTCTGACTTCACACACCTCCATTCTACGAATTCACGCACCTCCATTCTATGACTTCATACACCTCCATTCTGTGACTTCACACACCTCCATTCTGACTTCACACACCTCCATTCTATGACTTCACACACCTCCATTCTGACTTCACAAACCTCCATTCTATGACTTCACACTTCTCCATTCTATGACTTCCCACACCTCCTTTCCATGACTTTACGCACCCCCATTCTATGACTTCACACCTCCTTTCTGACTTCACACACCTCCATTCTGTGACTTCACACACCTCCATTCTATGAGTTCACACACCACCATTTTGAATTCACACACCTCCATTCTATGACTTCACACACCTTCATTCTTACTTCAGAAACATCCATTCTATGACTTCACACACCTCCATTCTATGACTTCACACACCTCCATTCTATGACTTCACACACCTCCATTCTGTGACTTCACAAACCTCCATTCTATGTCTTCACACACCTCCATTGTGACTTCACACACGTCCATTCTATGAGTTCCCACACCTCCATTCTGACTTCACACACCTCCATTGTATGACTTCACACTCCTCCATTCTGACTTCACACAGCTCCATTCTGTGAATTCACAAAATTCCACTCTATGATTTCACACACCTCCATACTGTGACTTCACACACCTCCATCTATGACTTCAAACACCTCCATTCTGAGTTCACACACCTCCATTCTGTGACTTCACACACCTCCATTCTGACTTCACACACCTCCAATATATGACTTCACACACCTCCATTCTGTGACTTCACACACTTCCATTGTGACGTCACACACCTCCATTCTATGAGTTCACACATGTCCATTCTAGGACTTCACACTCCTCAATTCTGGCATCACACAGCTCCATTCTTGACTTCACAGACCTCGAATCTGTGACTTCACTCACCTCCATTCTATGACTTCACACTCCTCTATTCTATGACTTCCCACAACTCCTTTCTATGACTTCACCCACCTCTATTCTATGACTTCACACCTCCATTCTGACTTCACACACCTCCATTCTGTGACTTCACACACCTCCATTCTATGACTTCACACACCTCCATTCTATGACTTCACACACCTCCATTCTTTGACTTCACACATCTCCACTGTGACTTCACACACCTCCATTCTATGAGTTCACACAGCTCCATTCTGACTTCCCACACCTCCATTCTATGACTTCGCACACCTGTATTCTCACTTCACACATCTCCATTCTGTGACTTCACATTCCTGCATTCTTTGACTTCACACCACTCCATTCTGTGCCTTCACACACCTCCACTCTGTGACTTCACATACCTCATTTCTGAGTTGACACACCTCCATTTTGTGACTTCACATACCTCTAATCTAACTTCACACACCTCCATTCTATGACTTCACACATCTCCATTGTGACTTCACACATCTCCATTCTATGAGTTCACAAAGCTCCATTCTGACTTCACACACCTCCATTCTATGACTTCGCACACCTCTATTCTGACTTCACACATCTCCATTCTGTGACTTCACATTCCTCCATTCTTTGACTTCACACCCCTCCATTCTGTACCTTCACACACCTCCACTCTGTGACTTTACACACCTCCATTCTGTGACTTCACACACCTCCCTTCTGTGACTTCACACACCTCCATTCTATGACTTCACACACCTCCATTCTAAGACTTCACACACCTCCATTCTCTGACTTCACACACCTCCATTCTATGACTTCACACACCTCTATTCTATGACTTCACACCTCCATTCTGACTTCACACTCATCTATTCTATGACTTCCCACAACTCCTTTCTATGACTTCACCCACCTCTATTCTATGACTTCACACCTCCATTCTGACTTCACACACCTCCATTCTGTGACTTCACACACCTCCATTCTACGACTTCACGCACCTCCATTCTATGACTTCACACACCTCCATTCTTACTTCAGCAACATCCATTCTATGACTTCATACACCTCCATTCTATGACTTCACAAACCTCCATTCTGTGACTTCACACACCTCCATTCTGCCTTCACACACCTCCATTCTGACTTCACACACCTCCATTCTGACTTCACACACCTCAATTCTGTGACTTCACACACCTCCATTCTATGACTTCACATACCTCATTTCTGAGTTGACACACCTCCATTTTGTAACTTCACATACCTCTAATCTAACTTCACACACCTCCATTCTATGACTTCACACATCTCCATTGTGACTTCACACATCTCCATTCTATGAGTTCACAAAGCTCCATTCTGACTTCACACACCTCCATTCTATGACTTCGCACACCTCTATTCTGACTTCACACATCTCCATTCTGTGACTTCACATTCCTCCATTCTTTGACTTCACACCCCTCCATTCTGTGCCTTCACACACCTCCACTCTGTGACTTTACACAGCTCCATTCTGTTACTTCACACACCTCCCTTCTGTGACTTCACACACTTCCATTCTATGACTTCACACACCTCCATTCTAAGACTTCACACACCTCCATTCTATGACTTCACACACTTCCACTGTTTGACATCATACACCTCCATTCTTTGACTTCACACACCTCCGTTCCATGAATTCACACACCTCCATTCTATGAGTTCATACACCTCCTTCTATGAGTTCACACACCTTCATTCTTACTTCAGCAACATCCATTCTATGACTTCAGACACCTCCATTCTATGACTTCACACACCTTCATTCTTACTTCAGCAACATGCATTCTATGACTTCATACACCTCCATTCTATGACTTCACAAACCTCCATTCTGTGACTTCACACACCTCCATTCTGGGTTCACACACCTCCATTCTGTGACTTCACACACCTCCATTCTGACTTCACACACCTCCATTCTCTGACTTCACACACTTCCATTCTATGACTTCACACACCTCTATTCTATGACTTCACACCTCCATTCTGACTTCACACTCATCTATTCTATGACTTCCCACAACTCCTTTCTATGACTTCACCCACCTCTATTCTATGACTTCACACCTCCATTCTGACTTCACACACCTCCATTCTGTGACTTCACACACCTCCATTCTACGACTTCACGCACCTCCATTCTATGACTTCACACACCTCCATTCTTACTTCAGCAACATCCATTCTATGACTTCATACACCTCCATTCTATGACTTCACAAACCTCCATTCTGTGACTTCACACACCTCCATTCTGCCTTCACACACCTCCATTCTATGACTTCACACACCTCCATTCTGACTTCACAAACCTCCATTCTATGACTTCACACTTCTCCATTCTATGACTTCCCACACCTCCTTTCCATGACTTTACCCACCCCCATTCTATGACTTCACACCTCCTTTCTGACTTCACACACCTCCATTCTGTGACTTCACACACCTCCATTCTATGAGTTCACACACCACCATTTTGTCTTCATACACCTCCATTCTATGACTTCACAAACCTCCATTCTGTGACTTCACACACCTCCATTCTGACTTCACACAGCTCCATTCTATGACTTCACACACTTCCATTCTATAACTTCACACACCTCCATTCTGTGACTTCACACACCTCCTCTCTGAGTTCACACACCTCCATTCTGTGTCTTCACACACCTCCATTCTGTGACTTCAGACACCTCCTTCTATGACTTCACACACCTTCATTCTGTGACTTCACACACCTCCATTCTATGACTTCACACACCTAGTTTCTGAGTTGATACACCTCCGTTCTGTGATTTCACACACCTCCAATCTGAGTTCACACACCTCCATTCTATGACTTCACACACCTCCATTTTTGACATCAAAAACCAGCATTCTTTGACTTCACACACCTCCATTTTGACTTCACACACCTCCATTCTACGAGTTCACACCCTTCTATTCTGCCTTCACCCACCTCCATTTTATGACTTCACTCAGCTCCATTCTGACTTTACACACTTCCATTTGTGAATTCATACACCACAATTTTGACTTCAAACACCTCCATTCTGTGACTTCACACACCTCCATTCTGTGACTTCACACACCTCCATTTTGACTTCACACACCTCCATTCTGTGACTTCACACACCTCCATTCTGTGACTTCACACACCTCCATTGTAACTTCACACACCTCCATTCTATGAGTTCACACACCTCCATTCTGACTTCAAATACCTCCATTCTATGACTTCACACACCTCCATTGTGACTTCACACACCTCCATTCTATGAGTTCACACACCTCCATTCTGACTTCACAAACCTCCATTCTATGACTTCACACACCTCCATTCTATGACTTCACACACCTTCATTCTTACTTCAGAAACATCCATTCTATGACTTCACACACCTCCATTCTATGACTTCACACACCTGCATTCTATGACTTCACACACCTCCATTCTGTGACTTCACACACCTCCATTCTATGTCTTCACACACCTCCATTGTGACTTCACACACGTCCATTCTATGAGTTCACACACCTCCATTCTGACTTCACACACCTCCATTCTATGACTTCACACTCCTCCATTCTGACTTCACACAGCTCCATTCTGTGAATTCCCAAATTTCCACTCTATGATTTCACACACCTCCATACTGTGACTTCACACACCTCCATCTATGACTTCAAACACCTCCATTCTGAGTTCACACACCTCCATTCTGTGACTTTACACACCTCCATTCTGACTTCACACACCTCCAATATATGACTTCACACACCTCCATTCTGTGACTTCACACACTTCCATTGTGACGTCACACACCCCCATTCTATGAGTTCACACACGTCCATTCTAGGACTTCACACTCCTCAATTCTGTCATCACACAGCTCCATTCTATGACTTCACAGACCTCGAATCTGTGACTTCACTCACCTCCATTCTATGACTTCACACTCCTCTATTCTGTGACTTCCCACAACTCCTTTCTATGACTTCACCCACCTCTATTCTATGACTTCACACCTCCATTCTGACTTCATACACCTCCATTCTGTGACTTCACACCCCTCCATTCTGTGCCTTCACACACCTCCACTCTGTGACTTTACACACCTCCATTCTGTGACTTCACACACCTCCCTTCTGTGACTTCATACACCTCCATTCTATGACTTCACACACCTCCATTCTAAGACTTCACACACCTCCATTCTATGACTTCACACACTTCCATTGTTTGACATCATACACCTCCATTCTTTGACTTCACACACGTCCGTTCCATGAATTCACACACCTCCATTCTATGAGTTCATACACCTCCATTCTATGAGTTCACACACCTTCATTCTTACTTCAGCAACATCCATTCTACGACTTCAGAAACCTCCATTCTATGACTTCACACACCTTCATTCTTACTTCAGCAACATTCATTCTATGACTTCATACACCTCCATTCTATGACTTCACACTCCTCCATTCTGTGACTTCACACACCTCCTCTCTGAGTTCACACACCTCCATTCTGTGTCTTCACACACCTCCATTCTGTGACGTCAGACACCTCCTTCTATGACTTTACACACCTTCATTCTGTGACTTCACACACCTCCATTCTATGACTTCACACACCTAGTTTCTGAGTTGACAAGCCTCCCTTCTGTGACTTCTCACACCTCCATTTTGACTTCACACACCTCCATTCTGTGACTTCACACACCTCCATTCTGTGACTTCACACACCTCCATTGTTTGACTTCACACACCTCCATTCTACGAGTTCACACGCTTCCATTCTGCCTTCACCCACCTCCATTCTATGACTTCACTCAGCTCCGTTCTGACTTCAAACACCTCCATTTGTGAATTCACACACCACAATTTTGACTTCAAACACCTCCATTCCATGACTTCACACACCTCCATTCTTTGAGTTCACAAACCTCCATTTTGACTTCACACACCTCCATTCTATGACTTCACACACCTTCATTCCTACTTCAGAAACATCCATTCTATGACTGCGCACACCTCCATTCTATCAATTCACACACCTCCATTCTGAACTCACACAGCTCCATTCTATGATGTCACACACCTCCATTCTGTGACTTCACACACTTCCATTCTATGACTTCACACACCTTCATTCTTACTTCACAAACATCCATTCTATGACTTCCCACACCTCCATTCTATGACTTCACACACCTCCATTTTGTGACTTCACACACCTCCATTCTATGTCTTCACTCACCTCCATTATGATTTCACACCTCCATTCCATGAGTTCACACACCTCCATTCTAACTTCACACACCTCCATTCTATGACTTCACACTTCGTCATTCTGACTTCACATTCCTCCATTCTGTGAATTCATAAAACTCCATTCTATGATTTCACACACCTCCATTCTGTGACTTCACACACCTCCATTCTGACCTCCCACACCAATGTATGACTTCACACACCTCCATTCTGTGACTTCACACACTTCCATTGTGACATCACAAACCTTCATTCTATGAGTTCACATATCTCCATTCTATGACTTCACACACCTCCATTCTGACTTCACACACCTCTATTCTATGACTTCACAGACCTCGAATCTGTGACTTCACTCACCTCCACTCTATGACTTCACACTGCTCCATTCTATGACTTCCCACACCTCCTTTCTATGACTTCACCCACCTCTATTAGATGACTTCACACCTCCATTCTGACTTCAGATACCTCCATTCTTTGACTTCACACACCTCCATTCTATGACATCACAAACCTCAATTCTATGACTTCACACACCTTCATTCTTACTTCAGAAACATCCATTCTATGACCTCACACAACTCCAATCTATGCCTTCACAAACCTCCATTCTGTGAATTCACACACCTCCATTCTGGGTTCACACAACTCCATTCGGTGACTGCACACACCTCCATTCTTACTTCACAAACCTCCATTCTATGACTCACACATATCCATTCTATGACTTCACACACCTCTATTCTGTGACTAGGCACACCTCCATTCTGAGTTCACACACCTCCATTCTGTGACTTCACACACCTCCATTCCGTGATTTCACACACCTCCATTCTGTGATTTCACACACCTCCATATTATGACTTCACACACCTCCATTCTATGACTTCAAACACCTCCATTCTCTGACTTCACACACCTACATTCTTACTTCACACACCTCCATTCTATGACTTCACACACTTCCATTCTAGGACTTCACACACCTCCATTCTGTGACTTCACACACCTGCATTCTATGACTTCACACACCTCCATTCTGTGACTTCACACACCTCCATTCTATGTCTTCACACACCTCCATTGTGACTTCACACACGTCCATTCTATGAGTTCACACACCTCCATTCTGACTTCACACACCTCCATTCTATGACTTCACACTCCTCCATTCTGACTTCACACAGCTCCATTCTGTGAATTCCCAAATTTCCACTCTATGATTTCACACACCTCCATACTGTGACTTCACACACCTCCATCTATGACTTCAAACACCTCCATTCTGAGTTCACACACCTCCATTCTGTGACTTTACACACCTCCATTCTGACTTCACACACCTCCAATATATGACTTCACACACCTCCATTCTGTGACTTCACACACTTCCATTGTGACGTCACACACCCCCATTCTATGAGTTCACACACGTCCATTCTAGGACTTCACACTCCTCAATTCTGTCATCACACAGCTCCATTCTATGACTTCACAGACCTCGAATCTGTGACTTCACTCACCTCCATTCTATGACTTCACACTCCTCTATTCTGTGACTTCCCACAACTCCTTTCTATGACTTCACCCACCTCTATTCTATGACTTCACACCTCCATTCTGACTTCATACACCTCCATTCTGTGACTTCACACCCCTCCATTCTGTGCCTTCACACACCTCCACTCTGTGACTTTACACACCTCCATTCTGTGACTTCACACACCTCCCTTCTGTGACTTCATACACCTCCATTCTATGACTTCACACACCTCCATTCTAAGACTTCACACACCTCCATTCTATGACTTCACACACTTCCATTGTTTGACATCATACACCTCCATTCTTTGACTTCACACACGTCCGTTCCATGAATTCACACACCTCCATTCTATGAGTTCATACACCTCCATTCTATGAGTTCACACACCTTCATTCTTACTTCAGCAACATCCATTCTACGACTTCAGAAACCTCCATTCTATGACTTCACACACCTTCATTCTTACTTCAGCAACATTCATTCTATGACTTCATACACCTCCATTCTATGACTTCACACTCCTCCATTCTGTGACTTCACACACCTCCTCTCTGAGTTCACACACCTCCATTCTGTGTCTTCACACACCTCCATTCTGTGACGTCAGACACCTCCTTCTATGACTTTACACACCTTCATTCTGTGACTTCACACACCTCCATTCTATGACTTCACACACCTAGTTTCTGAGTTGACAAGCCTCCCTTCTGTGACTTCTCACACCTCCATTTTGACTTCACACACCTCCATTCTGTGACTTCACACACCTCCATTCTGTGACTTCACACACCTCCATTGTTTGACTTCACACACCTCCATTCTACGAGTTCACACGCTTCCATTCTGCCTTCACCCACCTCCATTCTATGACTTCACTCAGCTCCGTTCTGACTTCAAACACCTCCATTTGTGAATTCACACACCACAATTTTGACTTCAAACACCTCCATTCCATGACTTCACACACCTCCATTCTTTGAGTTCACAAACCTCCATTTTGACTTCACACACCTCCATTCTATGACTTCACACACCTTCATTCCTACTTCAGAAACATCCATTCTATGACTGCGCACACCTCCATTCTATCAATTCACACACCTCCATTCTGAACTCACACAGCTCCATTCTATGATGTCACACACCTCCATTCTGTGACTTCACACACTTCCATTCTATGACTTCACACACCTTCATTCTTACTTCACAAACATCCATTCTATGACTTCCCACACCTCCATTCTATGACTTCACACACCTCCATTTTGTGACTTCACACACCTCCATTCTATGTCTTCACTCACCTCCATTATGATTTCACACCTCCATTCCATGAGTTCACACACCTCCATTCTAACTTCACACACCTCCATTCTATGACTTCACACTTCGTCATTCTGACTTCACATTCCTCCATTCTGTGAATTCATAAAACTCCATTCTATGATTTCACACACCTCCATTCTGTGACTTCACACACCTCCATTCTGACCTCCCACACCAATGTATGACTTCACACACCTCCATTCTGTGACTTCACACACTTCCATTGTGACATCACAAACCTTCATTCTATGAGTTCACATATCTCCATTCTATGACTTCACACACCTCCATTCTGACTTCACACACCTCTATTCTATGACTTCACAGACCTCGAATCTGTGACTTCACTCACCTCCACTCTATGACTTCACACTGCTCCATTCTATGACTTCCCACACCTCCTTTCTATGACTTCACCCACCTCTATTAGATGACTTCACACCTCCATTCTGACTTCAGATACCTCCATTCTTTGACTTCACACACCTCCATTCTATGACATCACAAACCTCAATTCTATGACTTCACACACCTTCATTCTTACTTCAGAAACATCCATTCTATGACCTCACACAACTCCAATCTATGCCTTCACAAACCTCCATTCTGTGAATTCACACACCTCCATTCTGGGTTCACACAACTCCATTCGGTGACTGCACACACCTCCATTCTTACTTCACAAACCTCCATTCTATGACTCACACATATCCATTCTATGACTTCACACACCTCTATTCTGTGACTAGGCACACCTCCATTCTGAGTTCACACACCTCCATTCTGTGACTTCACACACCTCCATTCCGTGATTTCACACACCTCCATTCTGTGATTTCACACACCTCCATATTATGACTTCACACACCTCCATTCTATGACTTCAAACACCTCCATTCTCTGACTTCACACACCTACATTCTTACTTCACACACCTCCATTCTATGACTTCACACACTTCCATTCTAGGACTTCACACACCTCCATTCTGTGACTTCACACACCTTTATTCTGAGTTCACACACCTCCATTCTGTGACTTCACACACCTCCATTCCCTGACTTCACACACCTCCATTCTGTGACTTCACACACCTCCATTCTGTGACTTCACACACCTCCATTCTGACTTCACACACCTCCATTCTATGACTTCACACACCTCCATTCTGTGACTTCAAATACCTCCATTCTATGACTTCACACACATCCATTGTGACTTCACACACCTCTATTCTATGAGTTCACACACCTCCATTCTGACTTCACAAACCTCCATTCTATGACTTCACAGACTTTGAATATGTGACTTCACTCACCTCCACTCTATGAATTCACACTTCTCCATTCTATGACTTCCCACACCTCCTTTCCATGACTTTACCCACCCCCATTCTATGTCTTCACACCTCCATTCTATGATTTCACACACCTCCATTTTGACTTCACACACCTCCATTCTATGACTGCACACACCTCCATTCTGAATTCACACAGCTCCATTCTATGACTTCACACACCTCCATTCTGTGACTTCACAGAATTCCATTCTATGACTTCACACACCTTCATTCTTACTTCACAAACATCCATTCTATGACTTCACACACCTCCATTCTATGACTTCACACACCTCCAATTTGTGACTTATCACACCTCCATTCTATGTCTTCACACATCTAAATTGTGACTTCACACACCTCCATTCTATGAGTTCACACACCTCCATTCTAACTTCACAAAACTCCATTCTATGACTTCACACTCCGCCATTCTGACTTCACTCTCCTCCATTCTGTGAATTCACAAAACTCCATTCTATGATTTCACACACCTCCATACTATGATGTCGCACACCTCCATCTATGACTTCACACACCTCCATTCTGAGTTCACACAACTCAATTCTGTGACTTCACACACCTCCATTCTGACTTCACACACCAATGTATGATTTCACACACCTCCATTCTGTGAATTCACACACAGCCATTGTGACGTCACACCCCTCCATTCTATGCGTTCACACACCTCCATTCTATGACTTCACAAACCTGCATTCTTACTTCACACACCTCCATTCTATGACTTCACAGACCTCGAATCTGTGACTTCACTCACCTCCATTCTATGACTTCACACTGCTCCATTCTATGACTTCCCACACGTCCTTTCTATGACTTCAAACACCTCCATTCTCTGACTTCACACATCTCCATTCTTACTTCACACACCTCCATTCTATGACTTCACACATTTCCATTCTAGGACTTCACACACCTCCATTCTGTGACTTCACACACCTCCATTCTGAGTTCACCCACCTCCATTCTGTGACTTCACACACCTCCATTCCGTGACTTCACACACCTCCATTCTGTGACTTCACACACCTCCATTCTATGACTTCACACAGTTCCATTCTATGACTTCTCACACCTCCATTCTGTGACTTCACACACCTCCATTCTATGACTTCACACACCTCCATTCTGTAACTTCACACACCTCCATTCTGACTTCACACACCTCCATTCTATGACTTCACACACCTCCATTCTGTAACTTCAAACACCACCATTCTATGACTTCACACACCTCCATTGTGACTTCACACACCTCCATTCTATGAGTTCACACACCTCCATTCTGACTTCACAAACCTCCATTCTATGACTTCACAGACTTCGAATCTGTGACTTCACTCACCTCCACTCTATGACTTCACACTTCTCCATTCTATGACTTCACACACCTCCATTCTGTAACTTCACACACCTCCATTCTGACTTCACACACCTCCATACTATGACGTCACACACCTCCATTCTGTGACTTCACACACCTCCATTCTATGTCTTCACACACCTCCATTGTGACTTCACACACATCCATTCTATGAGTTCACACACCTCCATTCTGACTTCACACACGTCCATTCTATGACTTCACACTCCTCCATACTATGACTTCACACACCTCCATTCTATGAATTCACACACCTCCATTCTGTGACTTCAAGCATCTCCATTGTATGACTTCACACACCTCCATTCTGTGACTTCACACACCTCAATTCTGAGTTCACACAACACCATTCTGTGACTTCACCCACCTCCATTCTGTGATTTCCACACCTCCATTCTATGACTTAACACACCTCCATTCTATGACTTCACACACCTCCATTCTATAACTTCATACACCACCATTCTGTGACTTCACACACCTCCATTCTGTGACTTCACACACCTCCATTCTGTCACTTCACCACCTCCATTCTATGACTTTACACACCTCCATTCTATGACTTCACACACCTGCATTGTGACTTAACCCACCTCCATTCTAGGAGTTCACACACCTGCATTGTGACTTCACACACCTCCATTCTATGACTTCACACATCTCCATTCTGACTTCACACGCCACCATTCTGTGACTTCACACACCTCCATTCTATGACTTCACACACCTCCATTTTTTGACTTCACACACCTCCATTCTATGAGTTCACACACCTCCAATCTATGACTTCACACACTTCCAATCTATGACTTCACACACCTCCATTCTATGACTTCACACACCTCCATTCTATGACTTCACACACCTGCATTCTGACTTCAAACACCTCCATTCTCTGACTTCACACACCTCCATTCTATGACTTCACACACCTCCATTCTGTAACTTCACACACTTCCAATGTTTGACTTCACACACCTCCATTCTCTGACTTCATACATCTCCATTCTATGACTTCACACACATCCATTCTTTGACTTCACACACCTCCATTTTGACTGCACACACCTCCATTCTGTGACTTCACACACCTGCATTTTTGACTTCACACACCACAATTTTGACTTCACACAAGTCCATTCATTGACTTCACACACCTCCATTCTCTGACTTCACACACCTCCATTTTGACTTCACACACCGCCATTCTGACTTCACACTCCTCCATTCTGTGAATCACAAAACTCCATTCTATGATTTCACACACCTCCATACTATGACGTCACACACCTCCATCTATGACTTCACACACCTCCATTCTGAGTTCACACACCTCAATTCTGTGACTTCACACACCTCCATTCTATGAGTTCACACACCTCCATTCTATGACTTCACACACCTCCATTCTTACTTCACACACCTCCATTCTATGACTTCACAGACCTCGAATCTGTGACTTCAGTCACCTCCATTCTATGACTTCACACTACTCCATTCTATGACTTCCCACACCTCCTTTCTATGACTTCACCCACCTCTATTCTATGACTTCACACCTCGATTCTGACTTCAGATACCTCCATTCTGTGACTTCACACACCTCCATTCTATGACTTCAAACACCTCCATTCTCTGACATCACACACCTCCATTCTGAGCTCACACAACTCCATTCGGTGACTTCACACACCTCCATTCTTAATTCACAAACCTCCATTGTATGACTTCACACACTTCCATTCTGTGACTTCTCACACCTCCATTCTGAGTTCACACACCTCCATTCTGTGACCTCACACACCTCCATTCTATGACTTCACAGACCTCGAATCTGTGACTTCACTCACCTCCATTCTATGACTTCACACTACTCCATTCTATGACTTCACACACTTCATTCTATGACTTCAAACACCTCCATTCTCTGACTTCACACATCTCCATTCTTACTTCACACACCTCCATTCTATGACTTCACACATTTCCATTCTAGGACTTCACACACCTCCATTCTGTGACTTCACACACCTCCATTCTGAGTTCACCCACCTCCATTCTGTGACTTCACACACCTCCATTCCGTGACTTCACACACCTCCATTCTGTGACTTCACACACCTCCATTCTATGACTTCACACAGTTCCATTCTATGACTTCTCACACCTCCATTCTGTGACTTCACACACCTCCATTCTATGACTTCACACACCTCCATTCTGTAACTTCACACACCTCCATTCTGACTTCACACACCTCCATTCTATGACTTCACACACCTCCATTCTGTAACTTCAAACACCTCCATTCTATGACTTAACACACCTCCATTGTGACTTCACACACCTCCATTCTATGAGTTCACACACCTCCATTCTGACTTCACAAACCTCCATTCTATGACTTCACAGACTTCGAATCTGTGACTTCACTCACCTCCACTCTATGACTTCACACTTCTCCATTCTATGACTTCCCACACCTCCTTTCTATGACTTCACCCACCCCCATTCTATGACTTCACACCTCCATTCTGACTTCACACACCTACATTCTGTGACTTCACACACCTCCATTCTATGTCTTCACACACCTCCATTGTGACTTCACACACGTCCATTCTATGAGTTCACACACCTCCATTCTGACTTCACACACGTCCATTCTATGACTTCACACTCCTCCATACTATGACTTCACACACCTCCATTCTATGAATTCACACACCTCCATTCTGTGACTTCAAGCACCTCCATTGTATGACTTCACACACCTCCATTCTGTGACTTCACACACCTCAATTCTGAGTTCACACAACACCATTCTGTGACTTCACCCACCTCCATTCTGTGACTTCCACACCTCCATTCTATGACTTAACACACCTCCATTCTATGACTTCACACACCTCCATTCTATAACTTCACACACCACCATTCTGTGACTTCACACACCTCCATTCTGTGACTTCACACACCTCCATTCTGTCACTTCACCACCTCCATTCTATGACTTTACACACCTCCATTCTATGACTTCACACACCTGCATTGTGACTTAACCCACCTCCATTCTAGGAGTTCACACACCTGCATTGTGACTTCACACACCTCCATTCTATGACTTCACACATCTCCATTCTGACTTCACACACCACCATTCTGTGACTTCACACACCTCCATTCTATGACTTCACACACCTCCATTTTTTGACTTCACACACCGCCATTCTATGAGTTCACACACCTCCAATCTATGACTTCACACACTTCCAATCTATGACTTCATACACCTCCGTTCTATGAGTTCACACACCTCCATTCTATGACTTCACACACCTGCATTCTGACTTCAAACACCTCCATTCTCTGACTTCACACACCTCCATTCTATGACTTCACACACCTGCATTCTGACTTCAAACACCTCCATTCTCTGACTTCACACACCTCCCATCTATGACTTCACACACCTCCATTCTGTAACTTCACACACTTCCAATGTTTGACTTCACAAACCTCCATTCCATGACTTCATACACCTCCATTCTATGACTTCTCACACATCCATTCTTTGACTTCACACACCTCCATTTTGACTGCACACACCTCCATTCTGTGACTTCACACACCTGCATTTTTGACTTCACACACCACAATTTTGACTTCACACAAGTCCATTCATTGACTTCACACACCTCCATTCTCTGACTTCACACACCTCCATTTTGACTTCACACACCGCCATTCTGACTTCACACTCCTGCATTCTGTGAATCACAAAACTCCATTCTATGATTTCACACACCTCCATACTATGACGTCACACACCTCCATCTATGACTTCACACACCTCCATTCTGAGTTCACACACCTCAATTCTGTGACTTCACACACCTCCATTCTATGAGTTCACACACCTCCATTCTATGACTTCACACACCTCCATTCTTACTTCACACACCTCCATTCTATGACTTCACAGACCTCGAATCTGTGACTTCATTCACCTCCATTCTAGGACTTCACACTACTCCATTCTATGACTTCCCACACCTCCTTTCTATGACTTCACCCACCTCTATTCTATGACTTCACACCTAGATTCTGACTTCAGATACCTCCATTCTGTGACTTCACACACCTCCATTCTATGACTTCAAACACCTCCATTCTCTGACATCACACGCCTCCATTCTGAGCTCACACAACTCCATTCGGTGACTTCACACACCTCCATTCTTAATTCACATACCTCCATTGTATGACTTCACACACTTCATTCTATGACTTCAAACACCTCCATTCTCTGACTTTACACATCTCCATTCTTACTTCACACACCTCCATTCTATGACTTCAAGCATTTCCATTCTAGGACGTCACACACCTCCATTCTGTGACTTCACACACCTCCATTCTGAGTTCACCCACCTCCATTCTGTGACTTCACACACCTCCATTCCGTGAGTTCACACACCTCCATTCTGTGACTTCACACACCTCCATTCTATGACTTCACACAGTTCCATTCTATGACTTCTCACACCTCCATTCTGTGACTTCACACACCTCCATTCTATGACTTCACACACCTCCATTCTGTAACTTCACACACCTCCATTCTGACTTCACACAGCTCCATTCTATGACTTCACACACCTCCATTCTGTAACTTCACACACCTCCATTCTATGACTTCACACACCTCCATTGTGACTTCACACACCTCCATTCTATGAGTTCACACACCTCCATTCTGACTTCACAAACCTCCATTCTATGACTTCACAGACTTCGAATCTGTGACTTCACTCACCTCCCCTCTATGACTTCACATTTCTCCATTCTATTACTTCCCACACCTTCTTTCTATGACTTCACCCACCCCCATTCTATGACTTCACACCTCCATTCTGACTTCACACACCTCCATTCTGTGACTTCACACACCACCATTCTATGAGTTCACACACCTCCATTTTGACTTCACACACCTCCATTCTATGTCTCCAAACACCTTCATTCTTACTTCAGAAACATCCATTCTATGACTTCACACACCTCCATTCTATGATTTCCCCCACCTCCATTCTATGACTTCACACACATCCATTCTGTGACTTCACACACCTCCATTCTATGTCTTCACACAACTCCATTGTGACTTCACACACGTCCATTCTATGAGTTCACACACCTCCATTCTGACTTCACACACCTCCATTCTATGACTTCACACTCCTCCATTCTGTGACTTCACACACCTCCATTCTATGACTTCACACACCTCCATTCTATGAATCCACACACCTACATTCTGTGACTTCAAGCACCTCCATTGTATGACTTCACACACCTCCATTCTGTGACTTCACACACCTCAATTCTGAGTTCACACAACACCATTTTGTGACTTCACCCACCTCCATTCTGTGACTTCCACACCTCCATTCTATGACTTAACACACCTCCATTCTATGACTTCACACACCTCCATTCTATGACTTCACACACCACCATTCTATGACTTCACACACCTCCATTCTGTGACTTCACACACCTCCATTCTGTCACTTCACCACCTCCATTCTATGACTTTACACACCTCCATTCTATGACTTCACACACCTGCATTGTGACTTCACCCACCTCCATTCTAGGAGTTCACACACCTGCATTGTGACTCCACACACCTCCATTCTATGACTTCACACATCTCCATTCTGACTTCACACACCACCATTCTGTGACTTCACACACCTCCATTCTATGACTTCACACACCTCCATTCTTTGACTTCACACACCTCCATTCTATGACTTCACACACCTCCAATCTATGACTTCACACACTTCCAATCTATGACTTCACACACCTCCATTCTATGACTTCACACACCTCCATTCTATAACTTCACACACCTGCATTCTGACTTCAAACACCTCCATTCTCTGACTTCACACACCTCCATTCTATGACTTCACACACCTCCATTCTGTAATTTCACACACTTCCAATGTTTGACTTCACAAACCTCCATTCCATGACTTCATACACCTCCATTCTATGACTTCACACACATCCATTCTTTGACTTCACACACCTCCATTTTGACTTCACACACCTCCATTCTGTGACTTCACACACCAGCATTTTTGACTTCACACACCACAATTTTGACTTCACACAAGTCCATTCATTGACTTCACACACCTCCATTCTCTGACTTTACACACGTCCATTTTGACTTCACACACCGCCATTCTGACTTCACACTCCTCCAATCTGTGAATTCACAAAACTCCATTCTATGATTTCACACACCTCCATACTATGACGTCACACACCTCCATTCTGTGACTTCACACACCTCCATTCTATGTCTTCACACACCTCCATTGTGACTTTACACACGTCCATTCTATGAGTTCACACACCTCCATTCTGACTTCACACACCTCCATTATATGACTTCACACTCCTCCATTCTGACTTCACACAGCTCCATTCTGTGAATTCTCAAAATAATATTCTATGATTTCACACACCTCCATACTGTGACTTCGCACACCTCCATCTTTGACTTCAAACAACTCCAATGTATGACTTCAACGACTTCGAATCTGTGACTCCACTCACCTCCATTCTATGACTTCACACTCCTCTATTCTATGACTTCCCACAACTCTTTTCTATGCCTTCACCCACCTCTATTCTATGACTTCACACCTCCATTCTGACTTCACACACCTCCATTCTGTGACTTTACACACCTCCCTTCTATGACTTCACACACCTCCATTCTATGACTTCACACACCTTCATTCTTACTTCAGAAACATCCATTCTATGACCTCACACACCTGCATTCTATGACTTCACAAACCTCCATTCTGTGACTTCCCACACCTCCATTCTGAGTTCACACATCTCCATTCTGTGACTTCACACACCTCCCTTCTGACTTCACACACCTCCGTTCTGTGACTTCACACACCTATATTGTGAGTTCACCCACTTCCATTCTGTGACTTCACACACCTCCATTCTGTGACTTCACACACCTCCATTCTATGTCTTCACACACCTCCATTGTCACTTCACACACGTCCATTCTATGAGTTCACACACCTCCATTCTGACTTCACACACATCCATTCTATGTCTCCAAACACCTTCATTCTTACTTCAGAAACATCCATTCTATGACTTCACACACCTCCATTCTATGATTTCACACACCTCCATTCTATGACTTCACACACCTCCATTCTATGACTTCACACACCACCATTCTATGACTTCACACAGCACCATTCTGTGACTTCACACACCTCCATTCTGTGACTTCACACACCTCCATTCTATGACTTCACACAACTCCATTCTATGACTTCACACACCACCATTCTGTGACTTCAAACACCTCCATTCTGTGACTTCACACACCTCCATTCTGTCACTTCACCACCTCCATTCTATGACTTTACACACCTCCATTCTATGACTTCACACACCTGCATTGTGACTTCACCCACCTCCATTCTAGGAGTTCACACACCTGCATTGTGACTTCACACACCTCCATTCTATGACTTCACACATCTCCATTCTGACATCACACACCACAATTCTGTGACTTCACACACCTCCGTTCTATGACTTCACACACCTCCATTCTTTGACTTCACACACCTCCATTCTATGACTGCACACACCTCCAATCTATGACTTCACACACTTCCAATCTATGACTTCACACACATCCATTCTATGACTTCACACACCTCCAATTTGACTTCACACACCTCCATTCTGTGACTTCACACACCTGCATTTTTGACTTCACGCACCACAATTTTGACTTCACACAAGTCCATTCATTGACTTTACACACCTCCATTCTCTGACTTCACACACCTCCATTTTGACTTCACACACCGCCATTCTAACTTCACACTCCTCCAATCTGTGAATTCACAAAACTCCATTCTATGATTTCACACACCTCCATACTATGACGTCACACACCTCCATTCTGTGACTTCACACACCTCCATTCTATGTCTTCACACACCTCCATTGTGACTTCACACACGTCCATTGTATGAGTTCACACACCTCCATTCTGACTTCACACACGTCCATTCTATGACTTCACACTCCTCCATACTATGACTTCACACACCTCCATTCTATGAATTCACACACCTCCATTCTGTGACTTCAAGCATCTCCATTGTATGACTTCACACACCTCCATTCTGTGACTTCACACACCTCAATTCTGAGTTCACACAACACCATTCTGTGACTTCACCCACCTCCATTCTGTGATTTCCACACCTCCATTCTATGACTTAACACACCTCCATTCTATGACTTCACACACCTCCATTCTATAACTTCATACACCACCATTCTGTGACTTCACACGCCTCCATTCTGTGACTTCACACACCTCCATTCTGTCACTTCACCACATCCATTCTATGATTTTACACACCTCCATTCTATGACTTCACACACCTGCATTGTGACTTAACCCACCTCCATTCTAGGAGTTCACACACCTGCATTGTGACTTCACACACCTCCATTCTATGACTTCACACATCTCCATTCTGACTTCACACACCACCATTCTGTGACTTCACACACCTCCATTCTATGACTTCACACACCTCCATTTTTTGACTTCACACATCTCCATTCTATGAGTTCACACACCTCCAATCTATGACTTCTCACACTTCCAATCTATGACTTCACACACCTCCATTCTATGACTTCACACACCTCCATTCTATGACTTCACACACCTGCATTCTGACTTCAAACACCTCCATTCTCTGACTTCACACACCTCCATTCTATGACTTCACACACCTGCATTCTGACTTCAAACACCTCCATTCTCTGACTTCACACACCTCCATTCTATGACTTCACACACCTCCATTCTGTAACTTCACACACTTCCAATGTTTGACTTCACACACCTCCATTCTCTGACTTCATACATCTCCATTCTATGACTTCACACACATCCATTCTTTGACTTCACACACCTCCATTTTGACTGCACACACCTCCATTATGTGACTTCACACACCTGCATTTTTGACTTCACACACCACAATTTTGACTTCACACAAGTCCATTCATTGACTTCACACTCCTCCATTCTCTGACTTCACACACCTCCATTTTGACTTCACACACCGCCATTCTGACTTCACACTCCTCCATTCTGTGAATCACAAAACTCCATTCTATGATTTCACACACCTCCATACTATGACGTCACACACCTCCATCTATGACTTCACACACCTCCATTCTGAGTTCACACACCTCAATTCTGTGACTTCACACACCTCCATTCTATGAGTTCACACACCTCCATTCTATGACTTCACACACCTCCATTCTTACTTCACACACCTCCATTCTATGACTTCACAGACCTCGAATCTGTGACTTCAGTCACCTCCAATCTATGACTTCACACTACTCCATTCAATGACTTCCCACACCTCCTTTCTATGACTTCACCCACCTCTATTCTATGACTTCACACCTCGATTCTGAATTCAGATACCTCCATTCTGTGACTTCACACACCTCCATTCTATGACTTCAAACACCTCCATTCTCTGACATCACACACCTCCATTCTGAGCTCACACAACTCCATTCGGTGACTTCACACACCTCCATTCTTAATTCAGAAACCTCCATTGTATGACTTCACACACTTCCATTCTGTGACTTCTCACACCTCCATTCTATGACTTCACACACCTCCATTCTATGACTTCACACAACTCCATTCTATGATTTCACACACCTCCATACTATGACGTCACACACCTCCATTCTGTGACTTCACACACCTCCATTCTATGTCTTCACACACCTCCATTGTGACTTCACACACGTCCATTGTATGAGTTCACACACCTCCATTCTGACTTCACACACGTCCATTCTATGACTTCACACTCCTCCATACTATGACTTCACACACCTCCATTCTATGAATTCACACACCTCCATTCTGTGACTTCAAGCATCTCCATTGTATGACTTCACACACCTCCATTCTGTGACTTCACACACCTCAATTCTGAGTTCACACAACACCATTCTGTGACTTCACCCACCTCCATTCTGTGATTTCCACACCTCCATTCTATGACTTAACACACCTCCATTCTATGACTTCACACACCTCCATTCTATAACTTCATACACCACCATTCTGTGACTTCACACGCCTCCATTCTGTGACTTCACACACCTCCATTCTGTCACTTCACCACATCCATTCTATGATTTTACACACCTCCATTCTATGACTTCACACACCTGCATTGTGACTTAACCCACCTCCATTCTAGGAGTTCACACACCTGCATTGTGACTTCACACACCTCCATTCTATGACTTCACACATCTCCATTCTGACTTCACACACCACCATTCTGTGACTTCACACACCTCCATTCTATGACTTCACACACCTCCATTTTTTGACTTCACACACCTCCATTCTATGAGTTCACACACCTCCAATCTATGACTTCACACACTTTCAATCTATGACTTCACACACCTCCATTCTATGACTTCACACACCTCCATTCTATGACTTCACACACCTGCATTCTGACTTCAAACACCTCCATTCTCTGACTTCACACACCTCCATTCTATGACTTCACACACCTGCATTCTGACTTCAAACACCTCCATTCTCTGACTTCACACACCTCCATTCTATGACTTCACACACCTCCATTCTGTAACTTCACACACTTCCAATGTTTGACTTCACACACCTCCATTCTCTGACTTCATACATCTCCATTCTATGACTTCACACACATCCATTCTTTGACTTCACACACCTCCATTTTGACTGCACACACCTCCATTCTGTGACTTCACACACCTGCATTTTTGACTTCACACACCACAATTTTGACTTCACACAAGTCCATTCATTGACTTCACACTCCTCCATTCTCTGACTTCACACACCTCCATTTTGACTTCACACACCGCCATTCTGACTTCACACTCCTCCATTCTGTGAATCACAAAACTCCATTCTATGATTTCACACACCTCCATACTATGACGTCACACACCTCCATCTATGACTTCACACACCTCCATTCTGAGTTCACACACCTCAATTCTGTGACTTCACACACCTCCATTCTATGAGTTCACACACCTCCATTCTATGACTTCACACACCTCCATTCTTACTTCACACACCTCCATTCTATGACTTCACAGACCTCGAATCTGTGACTTCAGTCACCTCCAATCTATGACTTCACACTACTCCATTCAATGACTTCCCACACCTCCTTTCTATGACTTCACCCACCTCTATTCTATGACTTCACACCTCGATTCTGAATTCAGATACCTCCATTCTGTGACTTCACACACCTCCATTCTATGACTTCAAACACCTCCATTCTCTGACATCACACACCTCCATTCTGAGCTCACACAACTCCATTCGGTGACTTCACACACCTCCATTCTTAATTCAGAAACCTCCATTGTATGACTTCACACACTTCCATTCTGTGACTTCTCACACCTCCATTCTATGACTTCACACACCTCCATTCTATGACTTCACACAACTCCATTCTATGACTTCACACACCACCATTCTGTGACTTCAAACACCTCCATTCTGTGACTTCACACACCTCCATTCTGTCACTTCACCACCTCCATTCTATGACTTTACACACCTCCATTCTATGACTTCACACATCTGCATTGTGACTTCACCCACCTCCATTCTAGGAGTTCACACACCTGCATTGTGACTTCACACACCTCCATTCTATGACTTCACACATCTCCATTCTGACATCACACACCACAATTCTGTGACTTCACACACCTCCGTTCTATGACTTCACACACCGCCATTCTTTGACTTCACACACCTCCATTCTCTGACTGCACACACCTCCAATCTATGACTTCACACACTTCCAATCTATGACTTCACACACATCCATTTTATGACTTCACACACCTCCAATTTGACTTCACACACCTCCATTCTGTGACTTCACACACCTGCATTTTTGACTTCACGCACCACAATTTTGACTTCACACAAGTCCATTCATTGACTTTACAAACCTCCATTCTCTGACTTCACACACCTCCATTTTGACTTCACACACCGCCATTCTAACTTCACACTCCTCCAATCTGTGAATTCACAAAACTCCATTCTATGATTTCACACACCTCCATACTATGACGTCACACACCTCCATTCTGTGACTTCACACACCTCCATTCTATGTCTTCACACACCTCCATTGTGACTTCACACACGTCCATTCTATGAGTTCACACACCTCCATTCTGACTTCACACACGTCCATTCTATGACTTCACACTCCTCCATACTATGACTTCACACACCTCCATTCTATGAATTCACACACCTCCATTCTGTGACTTCAAGCATCTCCATTGTATGACTTCACACACCTCCATTCTGTGACTTCACACACCTCAATTCTGAGTTCACACAACACCATTCTGTGACTTCACCCACCTCCATTCTGTGATTTCCACACCTCCATTCTATGACTTAACACACCTCCATTCTATGACTTCACACACCTCCATTCTATAACTTCATACACCACCATTCTGTGACTTCACACACCTCCATTCTGTGACTTCACACACCTCCATTCTGTCACTTCACCACCTCCATTCTATGACTTTACACACCTCCATTCTATGACTTCACACACCTGCATTGTGACTTAACCCACCTCCATTCTAGGAGTTCACACACCTGCATTGTGACTTCACACACCTCCATTCTATGACTTCACACATCTCCATTCTGACTTCACACACCACCATTCTGTGACTTCACACACCTCCATTCTATGACTTCACACACCTCCATTTTTTGACTTCACACACCTCCATTCTATGAGTTCACACACCTCCAATCTATGACTTCACACACTTTCAATCTATGACTTCACACACCTCCATTCTATGACTTCACACACCTCCATTCTATGACTTCACACACCTGCATTCTGACTTCAAACACCTCCATTCTCTGACTTCACACACCTCCATTCTATGACTTCACACACCTCCATTCTGTAACTTCACACACTTCCAATGTTTGACTTCACACACCTCCATTCTCTGACTTCATACATCTCCATTCTATGACTTCACACACATCCATTCTTTGACTTCACACACCTCCATTTTGACTGCACACACCTCCATTCTGTGACTTCACACACCTGCATTTTTGACTTCACACACCACAATTTTGACTTCACACAAGTCCATTCATTGACTTCACACACCTCCATTCTCTGACTTCACACACCTCCATTTTGACTTCACACACCGCCATTCTGACTTCACACTCCTCCATTCTGTGAATCACAAAACTCCATTCTATGATTTCACACACCTCCATACTATGACGTCACACACCTCCATCTATGACTTCACACACCTCCATTCTGAGTTCACACACCGCAATTCTGTGACTTCACACACCTCCATTCTATGAGTTCACACACCTCCATTCTATGACTTCACACACCTCCATTTTTACTTCACACACCTCCATTCTATGACTTCACAGACCTCGAATCTGTGACTTCAGTCACCTCCATTCTATGACTTCACACTACTCCATTCAATGACTTCCCACACCTCCTTTCTATGACTTCACCCACCTCTATTCTATGACTTCACTCCTCGATTCTGAATTCAGATACCTCCATTCTGTGACTTCACACACCTCCATTCTATGACTTCACACACCTCCATTCTGTAACTTCACACACCTCCATTCTGACTTCACACACCTCCATTCTATGACTTCACACACCTCCATTCTGTAACTTCAAACACCTCCATTCTATGACTTCACACACCTCCATTGTGACTTGACACACCTCCATTCTATGAGTTCACACACCTCCATTCTGACTTCACAAACCTCCATTCTATGACTTCACAGATTTTGAATCTGTGACTTCACTCACCTCCACTCTATGACTTCACACTTCTCCATTCTATGACTTCCCACACCTCCTTTCTATGACTTCACCCACCCCCATTCTATGACTTCACACCTCCATTCTGACTTCACACACCTCCATTCTGTGACTTCACACACCTCCATTCTATGTCTTCACACAACTCCATTGTGACTTCACACACGTCCATTCTATGAGTTCACACACCTCCATTCTGACTTCACACACGTCCATTCTATGACTTCACACTCCTCCATACTATGACTTCACACACCTCCATTCTATGAATTCACACACCTCCATTCTGTGACTTCAAGCACCTCCATTGTATGACTTCACACACCTCCATTCTGTGACTTCACACACCTCAATTCTGAGTTCACACAACACCATTCTGTGACTTCACCCACCTCCATTCTGTGACTTCCACACCTCCATTCTATGACTTAACACACCTCCATTCTATGACTTCACACACCTCCATTCTATAACTTCACACACCACCATTCTGTGACTTCACAAACCTCCATTCTGTGACTTCACACACCTCCATTCTGTCACTTCACCACCTCCATTCTATGACTTTACACACCTCCATTCTATGACTTCACACACCTGCATTTTTGACTTCACACACCACAATTTTGACTTCACACAAGTCCATTCATTGACTTCACACACCTCCATTCTCTGACTTCACACACCTCCATTTTGACTTCACACACCGCCATTCTGACTTCACACTCCTCCATTCTGTGAATCACAAAACTCCATTCTATGATTTCACACACCTCCACACTATGACGTCACACACCTCCATCTATGACTTCACACACCTCCATTCTGAGTTCACACACCTCAATTCTGTGACTTCACACACCTCCATTCTATGAGTTCACACACCTCCATTCTATGACTTCACACACCTCCATTCTTACTTCACACACCTCCATTCTATGACTTCACAGACCTCGAATCTTTGACTTCACTCACCTCCATTCTAGGACTTCACACTACTCCATTCTATGACTTCCCACACCTCCTATCTATGACTTCACCCACCTCTATTCTATGACTTCACACCTCGATTCTGACTTCAGATACCTCCATTCTGTGACTTCACACACCTCCATTCTATGACTTCAAACACCTCCATTCTCTGACATCACACGCCTCCATTCTGAGCTCACAAACTCCATTCGGTGACTTCACACACCTCCATTCTTAATTCACATACCTCCATTGTATGACTTCACACACTTCCATTCTGTGACTTCTCACACCTCCATTCTGAGTTCACACACCTCCATTCTGTGACCTCACACACCCCCATTCTATGTCTTCACAGACCTCGAATCTGTGACTTCACTCACCTCCATTCTATGACTTCACACTACTCCATTCTATGACTTCACACACTTCATTCTATGACTTCAAACACCTCCATTCTCTGACTTCACACATCTCCATTCTTACTTCACACACCTCCATTCTATGACTTCACACATTTCCATTCTAGGACTTCACACACCTCCATTCTGAGTTCACCCACCTCCATTCTGTGACTTCACACACCTCCATTCCGTGAGTTCACACACCTCCATTCTTTGACTTCACACACCTCCATTCTATGACTTCACACAGTTCCATTCTATGACTTCTCACACCTCCATTCTGTGACTTCACACACCTCCATTCTATGACTTCACACACCTCCATTCTGTAACTTCACACACCTCCATTCTGACTTCACACAGCTCCATTCTATGACTTCACACACCTCCATTCTGTAACTACAAACACCTCCATTCTATGACTTCACACACCTCCATTGTGACTTCACACACCTCCATTCTATGAGTTCACACACCTCCATTCTCACTTCACAAACCTCCATTCTATGACTTCACAGACTTCGAATCTGTGACTTCACTCAACTCCCCTCTATGACTTCACACTTCTCCATTCTATTACTTCCCACACCTCCTTTCTATGACTTCACCCACCCCCATTCTATGACTTCACACCTCCATTCTGACTTCACACACCTCCATTCAGTGACTTCACACACCACCATTCTATGAGTTCACACACATCCATTTTGACTTCACACACCTCCATTCTATGTCTCCAAACACCTTCATTCTTACTTCAGAAACATCCATTCTATGACTTCACACATCTCCATTCTATGATTTCCCCCACCTCCATTCTATGACTTCACACACCTCCATTCTGTGACTTCACACACCTCCATTCTATGTCTTCACACACCTCCATTGTGACTTCACACACTTCCATTCTATGAGTTCACACACCTCCATTCTGACTTCACACACCTCCATTCTATGACTTCACACTCCTCCATTCTGTGACTTCACACACCTCCATTCTATGACTTCACACACCTCCATTCTATGAATCCACACACCTACATTCTGTGACTTCAAGCACCTCCATTGTATGACTTCACACACCTCCATTCTGTGACTTCACACACCTCAATTCTGAGTTCACACAACACCATTCTGTGACTTCACCCACCTCCATTCTGTGACTTCCACACCTCCATTCTATGACTTAACACACCTCCATTCTATGACTTCACACACCTCCATTCTATGACTTCACACACCACCATTCTATGACTTCACACACCTCCATTCTGTGACTTCACACACCTCCATTCTGTCACTTCACCACCTCCATTCTATGACTTTACACACCTCCATTCTATGACTTCACACACCTGCATTGTGACTTCACCCACCTCCAGTCTAGGAGTTCACACACCTGCATTGTGACTCCACACACCTCCATTCTATGACTTCACACATCTCCATTCTGACTTCACACACCACCATTCTGTGACTTCACACACCTCCATTCTATGACTTCACACACCTCCATTCTTTGACTTCACACACCTCCATTCTATGACTTCACACACCTCCAATCTATGACTTCACACACTTCCAATCTATGACTTCACACACCTCCGTTCTATGACTTCACACACCTCCATTCTATGACTTCACACACCTGCATTCTGACTTCAAACACCTCCATTCTCTGACTTCACACACCTCCATTCTATGACTTCACACACCTCCATTCTGTAACTTCACACACTTCCAATGTTTGACTTCACAAACCTCCATTCCATGACTTCATACACCTCCATTCTATGACTTCACACACATCCATTCTTTGAGTTCACACACCTCCATTTTGACTGCACACACCTCCATTCTGTGACTTCACACACCTGCATTTTTGACTTCACACACCACAATTTTGACTTCACACAAGTCCATTCATTGACTTCACACACCTCCATTCTCTGACTTCACACACCTCCATTTTGACTTCACACACCGCCATTCTGACTTCACACTCCTCCATTCTGTGAATCACAAAACTCCATTCTATGATTTCACACACCTCCATACTATGACGTCACACACCTCCATCTATGACTTCACACACCTCCATTCTGAGTTCACACACCTCAATTCTGTGACTTCACACACCTCCATTCTATGAGTTCACCCACCTCCATTCTGTGACTTCCACACCTCCATTCTATGACTTAACACACCTCCATTCTATGACTTCACACACCTCCATTCTATGACTTCACACACCACCATTCTATGACTTCACACACCTCCATTCTGTGACTTCACACACCTCCATTCTGTCACTTCACCACCTCCATTCTATGACTTTACACACCTCAATTCTATGACTTCAGAAACCTGCATTGTGACTTCACCCAACTCCATTCTAGGAGTTCACACACCTTCATTGTGACTTCACACACCTCCATTCTATGACTTCACACATCTCCATTCTGACTTCACACACCACCATTCTGTGACTTCACACACCTCCATTCTATGACTTCACACACCTCCATTCTTTGACTTCACACACCTCCATTCTATGACTTCACACACCTCCAATCTATGACTTCACACACTTCCAATCTATGACTTCACACACCTCCATTCTATGACTTCACACACCTCCATTCTATAACTTCACACACCTGCATTCTGACTTCAAACACCTCCATTCTCTGACTTCACACACCTCCATTCTATGACTTCACACACCTCCATTTTGTAATTTCACACATTCCAATGTTTGACTTCACAAACCTCCATTCCATGACTTCATACACCTCCATCCTATGACTTCACACACATCCATTCTTTGACTTCACACATTTCCATTCTAGGACTTCACACACCTCCATTCTGAGTTCACCCACCTCCATTCTGTGACTTCACACACCTCCATTCCGTGAGTTCACACACCTCCATTCTTTGACTTCACACACCTCCATTCTATGACTTCACACAGTTCCATTCTATGACTTCTCACACCTCCATTCTGTGACTTCACACACCTCCATTCTATGACTTCACACACCTCCATTCTGTAACTTCACACACCTCCATTCTGACTTCACACAGCTCCATTCTATGACTTCACACACCTCCATTCTGTAACTTCAAACACCTCCATTCTATGACTTCACACACCTCCATTGTGACTTCACACACCTCCATTCTATGAGTTCACACACCTCCATTCTCACTTCACAAACCTCCATTCTATGACTTCACAGACTTCGAATCTGTGACTTCACTCACCTCCCCTCTATGACTTCACACTTCTCCATTCTATTACTTCCCACACCTCCTTTCTATGACTTCACCCACCCCCATTCTATGACTTCACACCTCCATTCTGACTTCACACACCTCCATTCAGTGACTTCACACACCACCATTCTATGAGTTCACACACATCCATTTTGACTTCACACACCTCCATTCTATGTCTCCAAACACCTTCATTCTTACTTCAGAAACATCCATTCTATGACTTCACACATCTCCATTCTATGATTTCCCCCACCTCCATTCTATGACTTCACACACCTCCATTCTGTGACTTCACACACCTCCATTCTATGTCTTCACACACCTCCATTGTGACTTCACACACTTCCATTCTATGAGTTCACACACCTCCATTCTGACTTCACACACCTCCATTCTATGACTTCACACTCCTCCATTCTGTGACTTCACACACCTCCATTCTATGACTTCACACACCTCCATTCTATGAATCCACACACCTACATTCTGTGACTTCAAGCACCTCCATTGTATGACTTCACACACCTCCATTCTGTGACTTCACACACCTCAATTCTGAGTTCACACAACACCATTCTGTGACTTCACCCACCTCCATTCTGTGACTTCCACACCTCCATTCTATGACTTAACACACCTCCATTCTATGACTTCACACACCTCCATTCTATGACTTCACACACCACCATTCTATGACTTCACACACCTCCATTCTGTGACTTCACACACCTCCATTCTGTCACTTCACCACCTCCATTCTATGACTTTACACACCTCAATTCTATGACTTCAGGAACCTGCATTGTGACTTCACCCAACTCCATTCTAGGAGTTCACACACCTGCATTGTGACTTCACACACCTCCATTCTATGACTTCACACATCTCCATTCTGACTTCACACACCACCATTCTGTGACTTCACACACCTCCATTCTATGACTTCACACACCTCCATTCTTTGACTTCACACACCTCCATTCTATGACTTCACACACCTCCAATCTATGACTTCACACACTTCCAATCTATGACTTCACACACCTCCATTCTATGACTTCACACACCTCCATTCTATAACTTCACACACCTGCATTCTGACTTCAAACACCTCCATTCTCTGACTTCACACACCTCCATTCTATGACTTCACACACCTCCATTCTGTAATTTCACACATTCCAATGTTTGACTTCACAAACCTCCATTCCATGACTTCATACACCTCCATCCTATGACTTCACACACATCCATTCTTTGACTTCACACATTTCCATTCTAGGACTTCACACACCTCCATTCTGAGTTCACCCACCTCCATTCTGTGACTTCACACACCTCCATTCCGTGAGTTCACACACCTCCATTCTTTGACTTCACACACCTCCATTCTATGACTTCACACAGTTCCATTCTATGACTTCTCACACCTCCATTCTGTGACTTCACACACCTCCATTCTATGACTTCACACACCTCCATTCTGTAACTTCACACACCTCCATTCTGACTTCACACAGCTCCATTCTATGACTTCACACACCTCCATTCTGTAACTTCAAACACCTCCATTCTATGACTTCACACACCTCCATTGTGACTTCACACACCTCCATTCTATGAGTTCACACACCTCCATTCTCACTTCACAAACCTCCATTCTATGACTTCACAGACTTCGAATCTGTGACTTCACTCACCTCCCCTCTATGACTTCACACTTCTCCATTCTATTACTTCCCACACCTCCTTTCTATGACTTCACCCACCCCCATTCTATGACTTCACACCTCCATTCTGACTTCACACACCTCCATTCAGTGACTTCACACACCACCATTCTATGAGTTCACACACATCCATTTTGACTTCACACACCTCCATTCTATGTCTCCAAACACCTTCATTCTTACTTCAGAAACATCCATTCTATGACTTCACACATCTCCATTCTATGATTTCCCCCACCTCCATTCTATGACTTCACACACCTCCATTCTGTGACTTCACACACTTCCATTCTATGTCTTCACACACCTCCATTGTGACTTCACACACTTCCATTCTATGAGTTCACACACCTCCATTCTGACTTCACACACCTCCATTCTATGACTTCACACTCCTCCATTCTGTGACTTCACACACCTCCATTCTATGACTTCACACACCTCCATTCTATGAATCCACACACCTACATTCTGTGACTTCAAGCACCTCCATTGTATGACTTCACACACCTCCATTCTGTGACTTCACACACCTCAATTCTGAGTTCACACAACACCATTCTGTGACTTCACCCACCTCCATTCTGTGACTTCCACACCTCCATTCTATGACTTAACACACCTCCATTCTATGACTTCACACACCTCCATTCTATGACTTCACACACCACCATTCTATGACTTCACACACCTCCATTCTGTGACTTCACACACCTCCATTCTGTCACTTCACCACCTCCATTCTATGACTTTACACACCTCCATTCTATGACTTCACACACCTGCATTGTGACTTCACCCACCTCCAGTCTAGGAGTTCACACACCTGCATTGTGACTCCACACACCTCCATTCTATGACTTCACACATCTCCATTCTGACTTCACACACCACCATTCTGTGACTTCACACACCTCCATTCTATGACTTCACACACCTCCATTCTTTGACTTCACACACCTCCATTCTATGACTTCACACACCTCCAATCTATGACTTCACACACTTCCAATCTATGACTTCACACACCTCCGTTCTATGACTTCACACACCTCCATTCTATGACTTCACACACCTGCATTCTGACTTCAAACACCTCCATTCTCTGACTTCACACACCTCCATTCTATGACTTCACACACCTCCATTCTGTAACTTCACACACTTCCAATGTTTGACTTCACAAACCTCCATTCCATGACTTCATACACCTCCATTCTATGACTTCACACACCTCCATTCTGTGACTTCACACACCTCAATTCTGAGTTCACACAACACCATTCTGTGACTTCACCCACCTCCATTCTGTGACTTCCACACCTCCATTCTATGACTTAACACACCTCCATTCTATGACTTCACACACCTCCATTCTATGACTTCACACACCACCATTCTATGACTTCACACACCTCCATTCTGTGACTTCACACACCTCCATTCTGTCACTTCACCACCTCCATTCTATGACTTTACACACCTCAATTCTATGACTTCAGGAACCTGCATTGTGACTTCACCCAACTCCATTCTAGGAGTTCACACACCTGCATTGTGACTTCACACACCTCCATTCTATGACTTCACACATCTCCATTCTGACTTCACACACCACCATTCTGTGACTTCACACACCTCCATTCTATGACTTCACACACCTCCATTCTTTGACTTCACACACCTCCATTCTATGACTTCACACACCTCCAATCTATGACTTCACACACTTCCAATCTATGACTTCACACACCTCCATTCTATGACTTCACACACCTCCATTCTATAACTTCACACACCTGCATTCTGACTTCAAACACCTCCATTCTCTGACTTCACACACCTCCATTCTATGACTTCACACACCTCCATTCTGTAATTTCACACATTCCAATGTTTGACTTCACAAACCTCCATTCCATGACTTCATACACCTCCATCCTATGACTTCACACACATCCATTCTTTGACTTCACACATTTCCATTCTAGGACTTCACACACCTCCATTCTGAGTTCACCCACCTCCATTCTGTGACTTCACACACCTCCATTCCGTGAGTTCACACACCTCCATTCTTTGACTTCACACACCTCCATTCTATGACTTCACACAGTTCCATTCTATGACTTCTCACACCTCCATTCTGTGACTTCACACACCTCCATTCTATGACTTCACACACCTCCATTCTGTAACTTCACACACCTCCATTCTGACTTCACACAGCTCCATTCTATGACTTCACACACCTCCATTCTGTAACTTCAAACACCTCCATTCTATGACTTCACACACCTCCATTGTGACTTCACACACCTCCATTCTATGAGTTCACACACCTCCATTCTCACTTCACAAACCTCCATTCTATGACTTCACAGACTTCGAATCTGTGACTTCACTCACCTCCCCTCTATGACTTCACACTTCTCCATTCTATTACTTCCCACACCTCCTTTCTATGACTTCACCCACCCCCATTCTATGACTTCACACCTCCATTCTGACTTCACACACCTCCATTCAGTGACTTCACACACCACCATTCTATGAGTTCACACACATCCATTTTGACTTCACACACCTCCATTCTATGTCTCCAAACACCTTCATTCTTACTTCAGAAACATCCATTCTATGACTTCACACATCTCCATTCTATGATTTCCCCCACCTCCATTCTATGACTTCACACACCTCCATTCTGTGACTTCACACACCTCCATTCTATGTCTTCACACACCTCCATTGTGACTTCACACACTTCCATTCTATGAGTTCACACACCTCCATTCTGACTTCACACACCTCCATTCTATGACTTCACACTCCTCCATTCTGTGACTTCACACACCTCCATTCTATGACTTCACACACCTCCATTCTATGAATCCACACACCTACATTCTGTGACTTCAAGCACCTCCATTGTATGACTTCACACACCTCCATTCTGTGACTTCACACACCTCAATTCTGAGTTCACACAACACCATTCTGTGACTTCACCCACCTCCATTCTGTGACTTCCACACCTCCATTCTATGACTTAACACACCTCCATTCTATGACTTCACACACCTCCATTCTATGACTTCACACACCACCATTCTATGACTTCACACACCTCCATTCTGTGACTTCACACACCTCCATTCTGTCACTTCACCACCTCCATTCTATGACTTTACACACCTCCATTCTATGACTTCACACACCTGCATTGTGACTTCACCCACCTCCAGTCTAGGAGTTCACACACCTGCATTGTGACTCCACACACCTCCATTCTATGACTTCACACATCTCCATTCTGACTTCACACACCACCATTCTGTGACTTCACACACCTCCATTCTATGACTTCACACACCTCCATTCTTTGACTTCACACACCTCCATTCTATGACTTCACACACCTCCAATCTATGACTTCACACACTTCCAATCTATGACTTCACACACCTCCGTTCTATGACTTCACACACCTCCATTCTATGACTTCACACACCTGCATTCTGACTTCAAACACCTCCATTCTCTGACTTCACACACCTCCATTCTATGACTTCACACACCTCCATTCTGTAACTTCACACACTTCCAATGTTTGACTTCACAAACCTCCATTCCATGACTTCATACACCTCCATTCTATGACTTCACACACATCCATTCTTTGACTTCACACACCTCCATTTTGACTGCACACACCTCCATTCTGTGACTTCACACACCTGCATTTTTGACTTCACACACCACAATTTTGACTTCACACAAGTCCATTCATTGACTTCACACACCTCCATTCTCTGACTTCACACACCTCCATTTTGACTTCACACACCGCCATTCTGACTTCACACTCCTCCATTCTGTGAATCACAAAACTCCATTCTATGATTTCACACACCTCCATACTATGACGTCACACACCTCCATCTATGACTTCACACACCTCCATTCTGAGTTCACACACCTCAATTCTGTGACTTCACACACCTCCATTCTATGAGTTCACCCACCTCCATTCTGTGACTTCCACACCTCCATTCTATGACTTAACACACCTCCATTCTATGACTTCACACACCTCCATTCTATGACTTCACACACCACCATTCTATGACTTCACACACCTCCATTCTGTGACTTCACACACCTCCATTCTGTCACTTCACCACCTCCATTCTATGACTTTACACACCTCAATTCTATGACTTCAGAAACCTGCATTGTGACTTCACCCAACTCCATTCTAGGAGTTCACACACCTACATTGTGACTTCACACACCTCCATTCTATGACTTCACACATCTCCATTCTGACTTCACACACCACCATTCTGTGACTTCACACACCTCCATTCTATGACTTCACACACCTCCATTCTTTGACTTCACACACCTCTATTCTATGACTTCACACACCTCCAATCTATGACTTCACACACTTCCAATCTATGACTTCACACACCTCCATTCTATGACTTCACACACCTCCATTCTATAACTTCACACACCTGCATTCTGACTTCAAACACCTCCATTCTCTGACTTCACACACCTCCATTCTATGACTTCACACACCTCCATTCTGTAATTTCACACATTCCAATGTTTGACTTCACAAACCTCCATTCCATGACTTCATACACCTCCATCCTATGACTTCACACACATCCATTCTTTGACTTCACACACCTCCATTTTGACTTCACACACCTCCATTCTGTGACTTCAAACACCTGCATTTTTGACTTCACACACCACAATTTTGACTTCACACAAGTCCATTCATTGACTTCACACACCTCCATTCTCTGACTTTACACACCTCCATTTTGACTTCACACACCGCCATTCTGACTTCACACTCCTCCAATCTGTGAATTCACAAAATTCCATTCTATGATTTCACACACCTCCATACTATGACGTCACACACCTCCATTCTGTGACTTCACACACCTCCATTCTATGTCTTCACACACATCCATTGTGACTTTTCACACGTCCATTCTATGAGTTCACACACCTCCATTCTGACTTCACCCACCTCCATTATATGACTTCACACTCCTCCATTCTGACTTCACACAGCTCCATTCTGTGAATTCACAAAATAATATTCTATGATTTCACACACCTCCATACTGTGACTTCACACACCTCCATCTATGACTTCAAACACCTCCAATGTATGACTTCAACGTCTTCGAATCTGTGACCTCACTCACCTCCATTCTATGACTTCACACTCCTCTATTCTATGACTTCCCACAACTCTTTTCTATGCCTTCACCCACCTCTATTGTATGACTTCACACCTCCATTCTGACTTCACACACCTCCATTCTGTGACTTTACACACCTCCCTTCTATGACTTCACACACCTCCATTCTATGACTTCACACACCTTCATTCTTACTTCAGAAACATCCATTCTATGACCTCACACACCTCCATTCTATGACTTCACAAACCTCCATTCTGTGACTTCCCACACCTCCATTCTGAGTTCACACATCTCCATTCTGTGACTTCACACACCTCCCTTCTGACTTCACACACCTCCGTTCTGTGACTTCACACACCTATATTGTGAGTTCACCCACTTCCATTCTGTGACTTCACACACCTCCATTCTGTTACTTCACACACCTCCATTCTGTGACTTCACTCACCTCCATTCTATGACTTCACACACCTCCATTCTATGACTTCACACACCACCATTCTGTGACTTCACACACCTCCATTCTGTGACTTCACACACCTCCATTCTGTGACTTCACTCACCTCAATTCTATGACTTCACACACCTCCATTCTATGACTTCACACTCCTCCATAATATGACTTCACACACCTCCATTCTATGAATTCACACACCTCCATTCTGTGACTTCAAGCACCTCCATTGTATGACTTCACACACCTCCATTCTGTGACTTCACACACCTCAATTCTGAGTTCACACAACACCATTCTGTGACTTCACCCACCTCCATTCTGTGACTTCCACACCTCCATTCTATGACTTAACACACCTCCATTCTATGACTTCACACACCTCCATTCTATAACTTCACACACCACCATTCTGTGACTTCACACACCTCCATTCTGTGACTTCACACACCTCCATTCTGTCACTTCACCACCTCCATTCTATGACTTTACACACCTCCATTCTATGACTTCACACACCTGCATTGTGACTTAACCCACCTCCATTCTAGGAGTTCACACACCTACATTGTGACTTCACACACCTCCATTCTATGACTTCACACATCTCCATTCTGACTTCACACACCACCATTCTGTGACTTCACACACCTCCATTCTATGACTTCACACACCTCCATTTTTTGACTTCACACACCTCCATTCTATGAGTTCACACACCTCCAATCTATGACTTCACACACCTCCATTCTATGAATCCACACACCTACATTCTGTGACTTCAAGCACCTCCATTGTATGACTTCACACACCTCCATTCTGTGACTTCACACACCTCAATTCTGAGTTCACACAACACCATTCTGTGACTTCACCCACCTCCATTCTGTGACTTCCACACCTCCATTCTATGACTTAACACACCTCCATTCTATGACTTCACACACCTCCATTCTATGACTTCACACACCACCATTCTATGACTTCACACACCTCCATTCTGTGACTTCACACACCTCCATTCTGTCACTTCACCACCTCCATTCTATGACTTTACACACCTCCATTCTATGACTTCACACACCTGCATTGTGACTTCACCCACCTCCAGTCTAGGAGTTCACACACCTGCATTGTGACTCCACACACCTCCATTCTATGACTTCACACATCTCCATTCTGACTTCACACACCACCATTCTGTGACTTCACACACCTCCATTCTATGACTTCACACACCTCCATTCTTTGACTTCACACACCTCCATTCTATGACTTCACACACCTCCAATCTATGACTTCACACACTTCCAATCTATGACTTCACACACCTCCGTTCTATGACTTCACACACCTCCATTCTATGACTTCACACACCTGCATTCTGACTTCAAACACCTCCATTCTCTGACTTCACACACCTCCATTCTATGACTTCACACACCTCCATTCTGTAACTTCACACACTTCCAATGTTTGACTTCACAAACCTCCATTCCATGACTTCATACACCTCCATTCTATGACTTCACACACATCCATTCTTTGACTTCACACACCTCCATTTTGACTGCACACACCTCCATTCTGTGACTTCACACACCTGCATTTTTGACTTCACACACCACAATTTTGACTTCACACAAGTCCATTCATTGACTTCACACACCTCCATTCTCTGACTTCACACACCTCCATTTTGACTTCACACACCGCCATTCTGACTTCACACTCCTCCATTCTGTGAATCACAAAACTCCATTCTATGATTTCACACACCTCCATACTATGACGTCACACACCTCCATCTATGACTTCACACACCTCCATTCTGAGTTCACACACCTCAATTCTGTGACTTCACACACCTCCATTCTATGAGTTCACCCACCTCCATTCTGTGACTTCCACACCTCCATTCTATGACTTAACACACCTCCATTCTATGACTTCACACACCTCCATTCTATGACTTCACACACCACCATTCTATGACTTCACACACCTCCATTCTGTGACTTCACACACCTCCATTCTGTCACTTCACCACCTCCATTCTATGACTTTACACACCTCAATTCTATGACTTCAGAAACCTGCATTGTGACTTCACCCAACTCCATTCTAGGAGTTCACACACCTACATTGTGACTTCACACACCTCCATTCTATGACTTCACACATCTCCATTCTGACTTCACACACCACCATTCTGTGACTTCACACACCTCCATTCTATGACTTCACACACCTCCATTCTTTGACTTCACACACCTCCATTCTATGACTTCACACACCTCCAATCTATGACTTCACACACTTCCAATCTATGACTTCACACACCTCCATTCTATGACTTCACACACCTCCATTCTATAACTTCACACACCTGCATTCTGACTTCAAACACCTCCATTCTCTGACTTCACACACCTCCATTCTATGACTTCACACACCTCCATTCTGTAATTTCACACATTCCAATGTTTGACTTCACAAACCTCCATTCCATGACTTCATACACCTCCATCCTATGACTTCACACACATCCATTCTTTGACTTCACACACCTCCATTTTGACTTCACACACCTCCATTCTGTGACTTCAAACACCTGCATTTTTGACTTCACACACCACAATTTTGACTTCACACAAGTCCATTCATTGACTTCACACACCTCCATTCTCTGACTTTACACACCTCCATTTTGACTTCACACACCGCCATTCTGACTTCACACTCCTCCAATCTGTGAATTCACAAAATTCCATTCTATGATTTCACACACCTCCATACTATGACGTCACACACCTCCATTCTGTGACTTCACACACCTCCATTCTATGTCTTCACACACATCCATTGTGACTTTTCACACGTCCATTCTATGAGTTCACACACCTCCATTCTGACTTCACCCACCTCCATTATATGACTTCACACTCCTCCATTCTGACTTCACACAGCTCCATTCTGTGAATTCACAAAATAATATTCTATGATTTCACACACCTCCATACTGTGACTTCACACACCTCCATCTATGACTTCAAACACCTCCAATGTATGACTTCAACGTCTTCGAATCTGTGACCTCACTCACCTCCATTCTATGACTTCACACTCCTCTATTCTATGACTTCCCACAACTCTTTTCTATGCCTTCACCCACCTCTATTGTATGACTTCACACCTCCATTCTGACTTCACACACCTCCATTCTGTGACTTTACACACCTCCCTTCTATGACTTCACACACCTCCATTCTATGACTTCACACACCTTCATTCTTACTTCAGAAACATCCATTCTATGACCTCACACACCTCCATTCTATGACTTCACAAACCTCCATTCTGTGACTTCCCACACCTCCATTCTGAGTTCACACATCTCCATTCTGTGACTTCACACACCTCCCTTCTGACTTCACACACCTCCGTTCTGTGACTTCACACACCTATATTGTGAGTTCACCCACTTCCATTCTGTGACTTCACACACCTCCATTCTGTTACTTCACACACCTCCATTCTGTGACTTCACTCACCTCCATTCTATGACTTCACACACCTCCATTCTATGACTTCACACACCACCATTCTGTGACTTCACACACCTCCATTCTGTGACTTCACACACCTCCATTCTGTGACTTCACTCACCTCAATTCTATGACTTCACACACCTCCATTCTATGACTTCACACTCCTCCATAATATGACTTCACACACCTCCATTCTATGAATTCACACACCTCCATTCTGTGACTTCAAGCACCTCCATTGTATGACTTCACACACCTCCATTCTGTGACTTCACACACCTCAATTCTGAGTTCACACAACACCATTCTGTGACTTCACCCACCTCCATTCTGTGACTTCCACACCTCCATTCTATGACTTAACACACCTCCATTCTATGACTTCACACACCTCCATTCTATAACTTCACACACCACCATTCTGTGACTTCACACACCTCCATTCTGTGACTTCACACACCTCCATTCTGTCACTTCACCACCTCCATTCTATGACTTTACACACCTCCATTCTATGACTTCACACACCTGCATTGTGACTTAACCCACCTCCATTCTAGGAGTTCACACACCTACATTGTGACTTCACACACCTCCATTCTATGACTTCACACATCTCCATTCTGACTTCACACACCACCATTCTGTGACTTCACACACCTCCATTCTATGACTTCACACACCTCCATTTTTTGACTTCACACATCTCCATTCTATGAGTTCACACACCTCCAATCTATGACTTCACACACTTCCAATCTATGACTTCACACACCTCCATTCTATGACTTCACACACCTCCATTCTATGACTTCACACACCTGCATTCTGACTTCAAACACCTCCATTCTCTGACTTCACACACCTCCATTCTATGACTTCACACACCTGCATTCTGACTTCAAACACCTCCATTCTCTGACTTCACACACCTCCATTCTATGACTTCACACACCTCCATTCTGTAACTTCACACACTTCCAATGTTTGACTTCACAAACCTCCATTCCATGACTTCATACACCTCCATTCTATGACTTCACACACATCCATTCTTTGACTTCACACACCTCCATTTTGACTGCACACACCTCCATTCTGTGACTTCACACACCTGCATTTTTGACTTCACACACCACAATTTTGACTTCACACAAGTCCATTCATTGACTTCACACACCTCCATTCTCTGACTTCACACACGTCCATTTTGACTTCCCACACCGCCATTCTGACTTCACACTCCTCCGTTCTGTGAATCACAAAACTCCATTCTATGATTTCACACACCTCCATACTATGACGTCACACACCTCCATCTATGACTTCACACACCTCCATTCTGAGTTCACACACCTCAATTCTGTGACTTCACACACCTCCATTCTATGAGTTCACACACCTCAATTCTATGACTTCACATACCTCCATTCTTACTTCACACACCTCCATTCTATGACTTCACAGACCTCGAATCTGTGACTTCACTCACCTCCATTCTAGGACTTCACACTACTCCATTCTATGACTTCCCACACCTCCTATCTATGACTTCACCCACCTCTATTCTATGACTTCACACCTCGATTCTGACTTCAGATACCTCCATTCTGTGACTTCACACACCTCCATTCTATGACTTCAAACACCTCCATTCTCTGACATCACACGCCTCCATTCTGAGCTCACACAACTCCATTCGGTGACTTCACACACCTCCATTCTTAATTCACATACCTCCATTGTATGACTTCACACACTTCCATTCTGTGACTTCTCACACCTCCATTCTGAGTTCACACACCTCCATTCTGTGACCTCACACACCCCCATTCTATGACTTCACAACCTCGAATCTGTGACTTCACTCACCTCCATTCTATGACTTCACACTACTCCATTCTATGACTTCACACACTTCATTCTATGACGTCAAACACCTCCATTCTCTGTCTTCACACATCTCCATTCTTACTTCACACACCTCCATTCTATGACTTCACACATTTCCATTCTAGGACTTCACACACCTCAATTCTGAGTTCACCCACCTCCATTCTGTGACTTCACACACCTCCATTCCGTGAGTTCACACACCTCCAATCTGTGACTTCACACACCTCCATTCTATGACTTCACACAGTTCCATTCTATGACTTCTCACACCTCCATTCTGTGACTTCACACACCTCCATTCTATGACTTCACACACCTCCATTCTGTAACTTCACACACCTCCATTCTGACTTCACACAGCTCCATTCTATGACTTCACACACCTCCATTCTGTAACTTCAAACACCTCCATTCTATGACTTCACACACCTCCATTGTGACTTCACACACCTACATTCTATGAGTTCACACACCTCCATTCTGACTTCACAAACCTCCATTCTATGACTTCACAGACTTCGAATCTGTGACTTCACTCACCTCCCCTCTATGACTTCACACTTCTCCATTCTATTACTTCCCACATCTCCTTTCTATGACTTCACCCACCCCCATTCTATGACTTCACACCTCCATTCTGACTTCACACACCTCCATTCTGTGACTTCACACACCACCATTCTATGAGTTCACACACCTCCATTTTGACTTCACACACCTCCATTCTATGTCTCCAAACACCTTCATTCTTACTTCAGAAACATCCATTCTTTGACTTCACACACCTCCATTCTATGATTTCACCCACCTCCATTCTATGACTTCACACACCTCCATTCTGTGACTTCACACACCTCCATTCTATGTCTTCACACAACTCCATTGTGACTTCACACACGTCCATTCTATGAGTTCACACACCTCCATTCTGACTTCACACACCTCCATTCTATGACTTCACACTCCTCCATTCTGTGACTTCACACACCTCCATTCTATGACTTCACACACCTCCATTCTATGAATCCACACACCTACATTCTGTGACTTCAAGCACCTCCATTGTATGACTTCACACACCTCCATTCTGTGACTTCACACACCTCAATTCTGAGTTCACACAACACCATTCAGTGACTTCACCCACCTCCATTCTGTGACTTCCACACCTCCATTCTATGACTTAACACACCTCCATTCTATGACTTCACACACCTCCATTCTATGACTTCACACACCACCATTCTATGACTTCACACACCTCCATTCTGTGACTTCACACACCTCCATTCTGTCACTTCACCACCTCCATTCTATGACTTTACACACCTCCATTCTATGACTTCACACACCTGCATTGTGACTTCACCCACCTCCATTCTAGGAGTTCACACACCTGCATTGTGACTCCACACACCTCCATTCTATGACTTCACACATCTCCATTCTGACTTCACACACCACCATTCTGTGACTTCACACACCTCCAATCTATGACTTCACACACCTCCATTCTTTGACTTCACAAACCTCCATTCTATGACTTCACACACCTCCAATCTATCACTTCACACACTTCCAATCTATGACTTCACACACCTCCATTCTATGACTTCACACACCTCCATTCTATAACTTCACCCACCTGCATTCTGACTTCAAACACCTCCATTCTCTGACTTCACACACCTCCATTCTATGACTTCACACACCTCCATTCTGTAATTTCACACACTTCCAATGTTTGACTTCACAAACCTCCATTCCATGACTTCATACCCCTCCATTCTATGACTTCACACACATCCATTCTTTGACTTCACACACCTCCATTTTGACTTCACACACCCCCATTCTATGACTTCACACATCTCCATTCTGACTTCACACACCACCATTCTGTGACTTCACACACCTCCATTCTATGACTTCACACACCTCCATTCTTTGACTTCACACACCTCCATTCTATGACTTCACACACCTCCAATATATGACTTCACACACTTCCAATCTATGATTTCACACACCTCCATTCTATGACTTCACACACCTCCATTCTCTGACTTCACACACCTCCATTCTATGACTTCACACACCTCCATTCTGCAACTTCACACACTTCCAATATTTGACTTCACACACCTCCATTCTATGATTTCACACACCTCCATTCTACGACTTCACACACCTCCATTCTTTGACTTCACACACCTCCATTTTGACTTCACACACCTCCATTCTTTGACTTCACACACCTCCATTCTCTGACTTCACACACCTCCATTTTGACTTCACACACCGCCATTCTGACTTCACACTCCTCCAATCTGTGAATTCACAAAACTCCATTCTATGATTTCACACACCTCCATACTATGACGTCACACACCTCCATTATGTGACTTCACACACCTCCATTCTATGTCTTCACACACCTCCATTGTGACTTCACACACGTCCATTTTATGAGTTCACACACCACCATTCTGACTTCACACACGTCCATTCTATGAGTTCACAGTCCTCCATTCTATGACTTCACACACCTCCATTCTGTAACTTCAAACACCTCCATTCTATGACTTCACACACCTCCATTGTGACTTCACACACCTCCATTCTATGAGTTCACACACCTCCATTCTGACTTCACAAACCTCCATTCTATGACTTCACAGACTTCGAATCTTTGACTTCACTCACCTCCCCTCTATGACTTCACACTTCTCCATTCTATTGCTTCCCACACCTCCTTTCTATGACTTCACCCACCCCCATTCTATGACTTCACACCTCCATTCTGACTTTACACACCTCCATTCTGAGACTTCACACACCACCATTCTATGAGTTCACACACCTCCATTTTGACTTCACACACCTCCATTCTATGTCTCCAAACACCTTCATTCTTACTTCAGAAACATCCATTCTATGACTTCACACACCTCCATTCTATGATTTCACCCACCTCCATTCTATGACTTCACACACCTCCATTCTGTGACTTCACACACCTCCATTCTATGTGTTCACACACCTCCATTGTGACTTCACACACGTCCATTCTATAAGTTCACACACCTCCATTCTGACTTCACACACCTCCATTCTATGACTTCACACTCCTCCTTTCTGTGACTTCACACACCTCCATTCTATGACTTCACACACCTCCATTCTATGAATCCACACACCTACATTCTGTGACTTCAAGCACCTCCATTGTATGACTTCACACACCTCCATTCTGTGACTTCACACACCTCAATTCTGAGTTCACACAACACCATTCTGTGACTTCACCCACCTCCATTCTGTGACTTCCACACCTCCATTCTATGACTTAACACACCTCCATTCTATGACTTCACACACCTCCATTCTATGACTTCACACACCACCATTCTATGACTTCACACACCTCCATTCTGTGACTTCACACACCTCCATTCTGTCACTTCACCACCTCCATTCTATGACTTTACACACCTCCATTCTATGACTTCACACACCTGCATTGTGACTTCACCCACCTCCATTCTAGGAGTTCACACACCTGCATTGTGACTCCACACACCTCCATTCTATGACTTCACACATCTCCATTCTGACTTCACACACCACCATTCTGTGACTTCACACACCTCCATTCTATGACTTCACACACCTCCATTCTTTGACTTCACACACCTCCATTCTATGACTTCACACACCTCCAATCTATGACTTCACACACTTCCAATCTATGACTTCACACACCACCATTCTATGACTTCACACACCTCCATTCTATAACTTCACACACCTGCATTCTGACTTCAAACACCTCCATTCTCTGACTTCACACACCTCCATTCTATGACTTCACACACCTCCATTCTGTAATTTCACACACTTCCAATGTTTGACTTCAGAAACCTCCATTCCATGACTTCATACACCTCCATTCTATGACTTCACACACATCCATTCTTTGACTTCACACACCTCCATTTTGACTTCACACACCTCCATTCTGTGACTTCACACACCTGCATTTTTGACTTCACACACCACAATTTTGACTTCCCACAAGTCCATTCATTGACTTCACACACCTCCATTCTCTGACTTTACACACCTCCATTTTGACTTCACACACCGCCATTCTGACTTCACACTCCTCCAATCTGTGAATTCACAAAACTCCATTCTATGATTTCACACACCTCCCTACTATGACGTCACACACCTCCATTCTGTGACTTCACACACCTCCATTCTATGTCTTCACACACCTCCATTGTGACTTTACACACGTCCACTCTCTGAGTTCACACACCTCCATTCTGACTTCACACACCTCCATTATATGACTTCACACTCCTCCATTCTGACTTCACACAGCTCCATTCTGTGAATTCACAAAATAATATTCTATGATTTCACACACCTCCATACTGTGACTTCACACACCTCCATCTATGACTTCAAACACCTCCAATGTATGACTTCAACGACTTCGAATCTGTGACTTCACTCACCTCCATTCTATGACTTCACACTCCTCTATTCTATGACTTCCCACAACTCTTTTCTATACCTTCACCCACCTCTATTCTATGACTTCACACCTCCATTCTGACTTCACACACCTCCATCTGTGACTTTACACACCTCCCTTCTATGACTTCACACACCTCCATTCTATGACTTCACACACCTTCATTCTTACTTCAGAAACATCCATTCTATGACCTCACACACCTCCATTCTATGACTTCACAAACCTCCATTCTGTGACTTCCCACACCTCCATTCTGAGTTCACACATCTCCATTCTGTGACTTCACACACCTCCCTTCTGACTTCACACACCTCCGTTCTGTGACTTCACACACCTATATTGTGAGTTCACCCACTTCCATTCTGTGACTTCACACACCTCCATTCTGTTACTTCACACACCTCCATTCTGTGACTTCACTCACCTCCATTCTATGACTTCACACACCTCCATTCTATTACTTCACACACCACCATTTTGTGACTTCACACACCTCCATTCTGTGACTTCACACACCTCCATTCTGTCACTTCACCACCTCCATTCTATGACTTTACACACCTCCATTCTATGACTTCACACACCTGCATTGTGACTTCACCCACCTCCATTCTAGGAGTTCACACACCTGCATTTTGACTTCACACACCTCCATTCTATGACTTCACACATCTCCATTCTGACTTCACACACCACCATTCTGTGACTTCACACACCTCCAATCTATGACTTCAAACATCTCCATTCTTTGACTTCACACACCTCCATTCTATGACTTCACACACCTCCAATCTATGACTTCACACACTTCCAATCTATGACTTCACACACCTCCATTCTATGACTTCACACACCTACATTCTATGACTTCACACACCTGCATTCTGACTTCAAACACCTCCATTCTCTGACTTCACACACCTCCATTCTATGACTTCACACACCTCCATTCTGTAACTTCACACACTTCCAATATTTGACTTCACACACCTCCATTCTATGATTTCACACACCTCCATTCTACGACTTCACACACCTCCATTCTTTGACTTCACACACCTCCATTTTGACTTCACACACCTCCATTCTTTGACTTCAAACACCTCCATTCTCTGACTTCATACACCTCCATTTTGACTTCACACACCGCCATTCTGACTTCACACTCCTCCAATCTGTGAATTCACAAAACTCCATTCTATGATTTCACACACCTCCATACTATGACGTCACACACCTCCATTATGTGACTTCACACACCTCCATTCTATGTCTTCACACACCTCCATTGTGACTTCACACACGTCCATTTTATGAGTTCACACACCTCCATTCTGACTTCACACACGTCCATTCTATGAGTTCACACTCCTCCATTCTATGACTTCACACACCTCCATTTTGTAACTTCAAACACCTCCATTCTATGACTTCACACACCTCCATTGTGACTTCACACACCTCCATTCTATGAGTTCACACACCTCCATTCTGACTTCACAAACCTCCATTCTATGACTTCACAGACTTCGAATCTTTGACTTCACTCAACTCCCCTCTATGACTTCACACTTCTCCATTCTATTACTTCCCACACCTCCTTTCTATGACTTCACCCACCCCCATTCTATGACTTCACACCTCCATTCTGAATTCACACACCTCCATTCTGAGACTTCACACACCACCCTTCTATGAGTTCACACACCTCCATTTTGACTTCACACACCTCCATTCTATGTCTCCAAACACCTTCATTCTTACTTCAGAAACATCCATTCTATGACTTCACACACCTCCATTCTATGATTTCACCCACCTCCATTCTATGACTTCACACACCTCCATTCTGTGACTTCACACACCTCCATTCTATGTGTTCACACACCTCCATTGTGACTTCACACACGTCCATTCTATAAGTTCACACACCTCCATTCTGACTTCACACACCTCCATTCTATGACTTCACACTCCTCCATTCTGTGACTTCACACACCTCCATTCTATGACTTCACACACCTCCATTCTATGAATCCACACACCTACATTCTGTGACTTCAAGCACCTCCATTGTATGACTTCACACACCTCCATTCTGTGACTTCACACACCTCAATTCTGAGTTCACACAACACCATTCTGTGACTTCACCCACCTCCATTCTGTGACTTCCACACCTCCATTCTATGACTTAACACACCTCCATTTATGACTTCACACACCTCCATTCTATGACTTCACACACCACCATTCTATGACTTCACACACCTCCATTCTGTGACTTCACACACCTCCATTCTGTCACTTCACCACCTCCATTCTATGACTTTACACACCTCCATTCTATGACTGCACACACCTGCATTGTGACTTCACCCACCACCATTCTAGGAGTTCACACACCTGCATTGTGACTCCACACACCTCCATTCTATGACTTCACACATCTTCATTCTGACTTCACACACCACCATTCTGTGACTTCACACACCTCCATTCTATGACTTCACACACCTCCATTCTTTGACTTCACACACCTCCATTCTATGACTTCACACACCTCCAATCTATGACTTCACACACTTCCAATCTATGACTTCACACACCTCCATTCTATGACTTCACACACCTCCATTCTATAACTTCACACACCTGCATTCTGACTTCAAACACCTCCATTCTCTGACTTCACACACCTCCATTCTATGACTTCACACACCTCCATTCTGTAATTTCACACACTTCCAATGTTTGACTTCAGAAACTTCCATTCCATGACTTCATACACCTCCATTCTATGACTTCACACACATCCATTCTTTGACTTCACACACCTCCATTTTGACTTCACACACCTCCATTCTGTGACTTCACACACCTGCATTTTTGACTTCACACACCACAATTTTGACTTCCCACAAGTCCATTCATTGACTTCACACACCTCCATTCTCTGACTTTACACACCTCCATTTTGACTTCACACACCGCCATTTTGACTTCACACTCCTCCAATCTGTGAATTCACAAAACTCCATTCTATGATTTCACACACCTCCATACTATGACGTCACACACCTCCATTCTGTGACTTCACACACCTCCATTCTATGTCTTCACACACCTCCATTGTGACTTTACACACGTCCACTCTATGAGTTCACACACCTCCACTCTGACATGACACACCTCCATTATATGACTTCACACTCCTCCATTCTGACTTCACACAGCTCCATTCTGTGAATTCACAAAATAATATTCTATGATTTCACACACCTCCATACTGTGACTTCACACACCTCCATCTATGACTTCAAACACCTCCAATGTATGACTTCAACGACTTCGAATCTGTGACTTCACTCACCTCCATTCTATGACTTCACACTCCTCTATTCTATGACTTCCCACAACTCTTTTCTATGCCTTCACCCACCTCTATTCTATGACTTCACACCTCCATTCTGACTTCACACACCTCCATTCTGTGACTTTACACACCTCCCTTCTATGACTTCACACACCTCCATTCTATGACTTCACACACCTTCATTCTTACTTCAGAAACATCCATTCTATGACCTCACACACCTCCATTCTATGACTTCACAAACCTCCATTCTGTGACTTCCCACACCTCCATTCTGAGTTCACACATCTCCATTCTGTGACTTCACACACCTCCCTTCTGACATCACACACCTCCGTTCTGTGACTTCACACACCTATATTGTGAGTTCACCCACTTCCATTCTGTGACTTCACACACCTCCATTCTGTTACTTCACACACCTCCATTCTGTGACTTCACTCACCTCCATTCTATGACTTCACACACCTCCATTCTATGACTTCACACACCACCATTCTGTGACTTCACACACCTCCATTCTGTGACTTCACACACCTCCATTCTGTCACTTCACCACCTCCATTCTATGACTTTACACACCTCCATTCTATGACTTCACACACCTGCATTGTGACTTCACCCACCTCCATTCTAGGAGTTCACACACCTGCATTGTGACTTCACACACCTCCATTCTATGACTTCACACATCTCCCTTCTGACTTCACACACCACCATTCTGTGACTTCACACACCTCCATTCTATGACTTCACACCTCCATTCTTTGACTTCACACACCTCCATTCTATGACATCACACACCTCCAATCTATGACTTCACACACTTCCAATCTATGACTTCACACACCTCCATTCTATGACTTCACACACCTCCATTCTATGACTTCACACACCTGCATTCTGACTTCAAACACCTCCATTCTCTGACTTCACACACCTCCATTCTATGACTTCACACACCTCCATTCTGTAACTTCACACACTTCCAATGTTTGACTTCACACACCTCCATTCTATGATTTCACACACCTCCATTCTACGACTTCACACACCTCCATTCTTTGACTTCACACACCTCCATTTTGACTTCACACACGTCCATTCTTTGACTTCACACACCTCCATTCTCTGGCTTCACACACCTCCATTTTGACTTCACACACCTCCATTCTGACTTCACACTCCTCCAATCTGTGAATTCACAAAACTCCATTCTATGATTTCACACACCTCCATACTATGACGTCACACACCTCCATTATGTGACTTCACACACCTCCATTCTATGTCTTCACACACCTCCATTGTGACTTCACACACGTCCATTTTATGAGTTCACACACCTTCATTCTGACTTCACACACGTCCATTCTATGAGTTCACACTCCTCCATTCTATGACTTTACACACCTCCATTCTATGAATTCACACACCTCCATTCTGTGACTTCAAGCACCTCCATTGTATGACTTCACACACCTCCATTCTGTGACTTCACACACCTCAATTCTGAGTTCACACAACACCATTCTGTGACTTCACCCGCCACCATTCTGTGACTTCCACACCTCCATTCTATGACTTAACACACCTCCATTCTATGACTTCACACACCTCCATTCTATGACTTCACACACCACCATTCTTTGACTTCACACACCTCCATTCTCTGACTTCACACACCTCCATTTTGACTTCACACACCGCCATTCTGACTTCACACTCCTCCATTCTGTGAATCACAAAACTCCATTCTATTATTTCACACACCTCCATACTATGACGTCACACACCTCCATCTATGACTTCACACACCTCCATTCTGAGATCACACACCTCAATTCTGTGACTTCACACACCACAATTTTGACTTCACACAAGTCCATTCATTGACTTCACACACCTCCATTCTCTGACTTCACACACCTCCATTTTGACTTTTCACACCGCCATTCTGACTTCACACTCCTCCATTCTGTGAATCACAAAACTCCATTCTATGATTTCACACACCTCCATACTATGACGTCACACACCTCCATTCTGTGACTTCACACACCTCCATTCTATGTCTTCACACACCTCCATTGTGACTTTACACACGTCCATTCTATGAGTTCACACACCTCCATTTTGACTTCACAAACCTCAATTATATGACTTCACACTCCTCCATTCTCACTTCACAAAGCTCCATTCTGTTAATTCACAAAATAATATTCTATGATTTCACACACCTCCATACTGTGACTTCACACACCTCCATCTATGACTTCAAACACCTCCAATGTATGACTTCACAGACTTCGAATCTGTGACTTCACTCATCTCTATTCTATGACTTCCCACAACTCTTTTCTATGCCTTCACCCACCTCTATTCTATGACTTCACACCTCCATTCTGACTTCACACACTTCCATTCTGTGACTTTACACACCTCCCTTCTATGACTTCACACACCTCCATTCTATGACTTCACACACCTTCATTCTTACTTCAGAAACATCCATTCTATGACCTCACACACCTCCATTCTATGACTTCACAAACCTCCATTCTGTGACTTCACACACCTCCATTCTGAGTTCACTCATCTCCATTCTGTGACTTCACACACCTCCATTCTCTGACTTCACACACCTCCATTTTGGTTTCACACACCGCCATTCTGACTTCACACTCCTCCTATCTGTGAATTCACACACGTCCATTCTATGAGTTCACACACCTCCATTCTGACTTCACACACGTCCATTCTATGACTTCACACTCCTGCATTGTATGACTTCACACACCTCCATTCTATGAATTCACACATCTCCATTCTGTGACTGCAAGCACCTCCATTGTATGACTTCACACACCTCCATTCTGTGACTTCACACACCTCAATTCTGAGTTCACACAACACCATTCTGTGACTTCACCCACCTCCATTCTGTGACTTCCACACCTCCATTCTATGACTTAACACACCTCCATTCTATAACTTCACACACCACCATTCTGTGACTTCACACACCTCCATTCTGTGACTTCACACACCTCCATTCTCTCACTTCACCACCTCCATTCTATGACTTTACACACCTCAATTCTATGACTTCACACACCTGCATTGTGACTTCACCCACCTCCATTCTAGGAGTTCACACACCTGCATTGTGACTTCACACACCTCCATTCTATGACTTCACACATCTCCATTCTGACTTCACACAACACCATTCTGTGACTTCACACACCTCCATTCTATGACTTCACACACCTCCATTCTTTGACTTCACACACCTCCATTCTATGACTTCACACACCTCCAATCTATGACTTCACACACTTCCAATCTATGACTTCACACACCTCCATTCTATGACTTCACACACCTCCATTCTATGACTTCAAACACCTCCATTCTATGACTTCATACACCTCCATTCTCTGACTTCACACACCTCCATTCTATGAGTTCACACACCTCCATTCTGACTTCACAAACCTCCATTCTATGACTTCACAGACTTCGAATCTGTGACTTCACTCACCTCCACTCTATGACTTCACACTTCTCCATTCTATGGCTTCCCACACCTCCTTTCTATGACTTCACCCACCCCCATTCTATGACTTCACACCTCCATTCTGACTTCACACTCCTCCATTCTGTGACTTCACACACCACCATTCTATGAGTTCACACACCTCCATTTTGACTTCACACACCTCCATTCTATGTCTCCAAACACCTTCATTCTTACTTCAGAAACATCCATTCTATGACTTCACACACCTCCATTCTATGATTTCACACACCTCCATTCTATGAGTTCACACACCTACATTCTGTGACTTCACACACCTCCATTCTATGTCTTCACACACCTCCATTTTGACTTCACGCACCTCCATTCTGTGACTTCACACACCTGCATTTTTGACTTCACACACCACAATTTTGACTTCACACAAGTCCATTCATTGACTTCACACACCTCCATTCTCTGACTTCACACACCTCCATTTTGACTTTATACACCGCCATTCTGACTTCACACTCCTCCAGTCTGTGAATTCACAAAACTCCATTCTATGATTTCACACACCTCCATACTATGACGTCACACACCTCCATTCTGTGACTTCACACACCTCCATTCTATGTCTTCACACACCTCCGTTGTGACTTTACACACGTCCATTCTATGAGTTCACACACCTCCATTCTGACTTCACACACCTCTATTATATGACTTCACACTCCTCCATTCTGTCTTCACACAGCTCCATTCTGTGAATTCACAAAATAATATTCTATGATTTCACACACCTCCATACTGTGACTTCACACACCTCCATCTATGACTTCAAACACCTCCAATGTATGACTTCACAGACTTCGAATCTGTGACTTCACTCACCTCTATTCTATGACTTCACACTCCTCTATTCTATGACTTCCCACAAATCTTTCTATGCCTTCACCCACCTCTATTCTATGACTTCACACCTCCATTCTGACTTCACACACTTCCATTCTGTGACTTTACACACCTCCATTCTATGACTTCGCACACCTCCATTCTATGACTTCACACACCTTCATTCTTACTTCAGAAACATCCATTCTATGACCTCACACACCTCCATTCTATGACTTCACAAACCTCCATTCTGTGACTTCCCACACCTCCATTCTGAGGTCACACATCTCCATTCTGTGACTTCACACACCTCCCTTCTGACCTCACACACCTGCGTTCTGTGACTTCACACACCTCCATTGTGAGTTCACCCCCTTCCATTCTGTGACTTCACACACCTCCATTCTGTTACTTCACACACCTCCATTCTGTGACTTCACACACCTCCATTCTATGACTTCACACACCTCCATTCTATGACTTCACACACCACCATTCTGTGACTTCACACACCTCCATTCTGTGACTTCACACACCTCCATTCTCTCACTTCACCACCTCCATTCTATGACTTTACACACCTCCATTCTATGACTGCACACACCTGCATTGTGACTTCACCCACCTCCATTCTAGGAGTTCACACACCTGCATTGTGACTTCACACACCTCCATTCTATGACTTCACACATCTCCATTCTGACTTCACACACCACCATTCTGTGACTTCACCCACCTCCATTCTATGACTTCACACACCTCCATTCTTGGACTTCACACACCTCAATTCTATGACTTCACACACCTCCAATCTATGACTTCACACACTTCCAATCTGACTTCACACACCTCCATTCTATGACTTCACACACCTCCATTCTATGACTTCACACACCTGCATTCTGACTTCAAACACCTCCATTCTCTGACTTCACACACCTCCATTCTATGACTTCACACACCTCCATTCTGTAACTTCACACACTTCCAATGTTTGACTTCACAAACCTCCATTCCATGACTTCATACACCTCCATTCTATGACTTCACACAAATCCATTCTTTGACTTCACACACCTCAATTTTGACTTCACACACCTCCATTCTTTGACTTCACACACCTGCATTTTTGACTTCACACACCACAATTCTGACTTCACACAAGTCCATTCATTGACTTCACACACCTCCATTCTCTGACTTCACACACCTCCATTTTGTCTTCACACACCGCCATTCTGACTTCACGCTCCTCCAATCTGTGAATTCACAAAACTCCATTCTATGTTTTCACACACCTCCATACTATGACGTCACACACCTCCATTCTGTGACTTCACACACCTCCATTCTATGTCTTCACACACCTCCATTGTGACTTCACACACGTCCATTCTATGATTTCACACACCTCCATTCTGACTTCACACACGTCCATTCTATGACTTCTCACTCCTCCATTCTATGACTTCACACACCTCCATTCTATGAATTCACACACCTCCATTCTGTGACTTCAAGCACCTCCATTGTATGACTTCACACACCTCCATTCTGTGACTTCACACACCTCAATTCTGAGTTCACACAACACCATTCTGTGACTTCACCCACCTCCATTCTGTGACTTCCACACCTCCATTCTATGACTTAACACACCTCCATTCTATGACGTCACACACCTCCATTCTATAACTTCACACACCACCATTCTGTGACTTCACACACCTACATTCTGTGACTTCACACACCTCCATTCTCTCACTTCACCACCTCCATTCTATGACTTTACACACCTCAATTCTATGACTTCACACACCTGCATTGTGACTTCACCCACCTCCATTCTAGGAGTTCACACACCTGCATTGTGACTTCACACACCTCCATTCTATGACTTCACACATCTCCATTCTGACTTCACACACCACCATTCTGTGACTTCACACACCTCCATTCTATGACTTCACACACCACCATTCTTTGACTTCACACACCTCCATTCTATGACTTCACACACCTCCAATCTATGACTTCACACACTTCCAATCTATGACTTCACACACCTCCATTCTATGACTTCACACACCTCCATTCTATGACTTCACACACCTGCATTCTGACTTCACACACCTCCATTCTCTGACTTCACACACCTCCATTCTTTGACTTCACACACCTCCATTCTGTAACTTCACACACTTCCAATGTTTGACTTCACAAACCTCCATTCCATGACTTCATACACCTCCATTCTATGACTTCACACACATCCATTCTTTGACTTCACACACCTGCATTTTTGACTTCACACACCACAATTTTGACTTCACACAAGTCCATTCATTGACTTCACACACCTCCATTCTCTGACTTCACACACCTCCATTTTGACTTCACACACCGCCATTCTGACTTCACACTCCTCCATTCTGTGAATCACAAAACTCCATTCTGTGATTTCACACACCTCCATACTATGACGTCACACACCTCCATCTATGACTTCACACACCTCCATTCTGAGTTCACACACCTCAATTCTGTGACTTCACACACCTCCATTCTATGAGTTCACACACCTCCATTCTATGACTTCACACACCTCCATTCTTACTTCACACACCTCCATTCTATGACTTCACAGACCTCGAATCTGTGACTTCACTCACCTCCATTCTATGACTTCACACTGCTCCATTCTATGACTTCCCACACCTCCTTTTATGACTTCACCCACCTCTATTCTATGACTTCACACCTCGATTCTGACTTCAGATACCTCCATCCTGTGACTTCACACACCTCCATTCTATGACTTCAAACATCTCCATTCTCTGACATCACACGCCTAAATTCTGAGCTCATACAACTCCATTCGGTGCCTTCACACACCTCCATTCTGTGACTTCACACACCTCCATTCTATGACTTCATACACTTCATTCTATTACTTCAAACACCTCCATTCTCTGACTTCACACATCTCCATTCTTAATTCAAACACCTCCATTCTATGACTTCACACATTTCCATTCTAGGACTTCACACACCTCCATTCTGTGACTTCACACACCTCCATTCTGAGTTCACCCACCTCCATTCTGTGACTTCACACACCTCCATTCCGTGACTTCACACACCTCCATTCTGTGACTTCACACACCTCCATTCTATGACTTCACACACTTCCATTCTATGACTTCTCACACCTCCATTCTGTGACTTCTCACACCTCCATTCTATGACTTCACACACCTCCATTCTGTAACTTCACACACCTCCATTCTGACTTCACACACCTCCATTCTATGACTTCACACACCTCCATTTTGTAACTTCAAACACCTCCATTCTATGACTTCACACACCTCTCTTGTGACTTCACACACCTCCATTCCATGAGTTCACACACCTCCATTCTGACTTCACAAACCTCCATTCTATGACTTCACAGACTTCGAATCTGTGACTTCACACACCAATATTCTGTGACTTCACACACCTCCATTCTGTGACTTCACACACCTCCATTCTGTGACTTCACACACCTCCATTCTGTCACTTCACCACCTCCATTCTATGACTTTACACACCTCCATTCTATGACTTCACACAACTGCATTGTGAGTTCACCCACCTCCATTCTAGGAGTTCACACACCTGCATTGTGACTTCACACACCTCCATTCTATGACTTCACACATCTCCATTGTGACTTCACACACCACCATTCTGTGACTTCACACACCTCCATTCTATGACTTCACACACCTCCATTCTTTGACTTCACACAACTCCATTCTATGACTTCACACACCTCAAATCTGTGACTTCACACACCTCCATTCTGTGACCTCACACACCTCCATTCCATGACTTCAAACACCTCCATTCGGTGACTTCACACACCTCCATTCTATGACTTCACACACATCATTCTATGACTTCAAACACCTCCATTCTCTGACTTCACACATCTCCATTCTTACTTCACACACCTCCATCTATGACTTCACACATTTCCATTCTAGGACTTCACACACCTCCATTCTGTGACTTCACACACCTCCATTCTGCGTTCACCCACCTCCATTCTGTGACTTCACACACCTCCATTCCGTGACTTCACACACCTCCATTCTGTGACTTCACACCCCTCCATTCTATGACTTCACACACTTCCATTCTATGACTTCTCACACCTCCATTCTGTGACTTCACACACCTCCATTCTATGACTTCACACACCTCCATTCTGTAACTTCACACACCTCCATTCTGACTTCACACACCTCCATTCTATGACTTCACACACCTCCATTCTATAACTTCAAACACCTCCATTCTATGACTTCACACACCTCCACTGTGACTTCACACACCTCCATTCTATGAGTTCACACACCTCCATTCTGACTTCACAAACCTCCATTCTATGACTTCACAGACTTCGAATCTGTGACTTCACTCACCTCCACTCTATGACTTCACACTTCTCCATTCTATGACTTCCCACACCTCCTTTCTATGACTTCACCCACCCCCATTCTATGACTTCACACCTCCATTCTGACTTCACACACCTCCATTCTGTGACTTCACACACCACCATTCTATGAGTTCACACACCTCCATTTTGACTTCACACACCTCCATTCTATGTCTCCAAACACCTTCATTCTTACTTCAGAAACATCCATTCTATGACTTCACACACCTCCATTCTATGATTTCACACACCTCCATTCTATGACTTCACACACCTCCATTCTGTGACTTCACACACCTCCATTCTATGTCTTCACACTCCTCCATTCTGACTTCACACAGCTCCATTCTGTGAATTCACAAAATTATATTCTATGATTTCACACACCTCCATACTGTGACTTCACACACATCCATCTATGACTTCAAACATCTCCATTCTGAGTTCACACACCTCCATTCTGTGACTTCACACACCTCCATTCTGACTTCACACTCCTCCAATGTATGACTTCAAACACCTCCATTCTGTGAATTCACACACTTCTATTTTGACGTCACACACCTCCATTCTATGAGTTCACACACCTCCATTCTAGGACTTCACCCACCTCCATTCTGACATCACACACCTCCATTCTATGACTTCACAGACTTCGAATCTGTGACTTCACTCACCTCCATTCTATGACTTCACACTCCTCTATTCTATGACTTCGCACAACTCTTTTCTATGCCTTCACCCACCTCTACTCTATGACTTCACACCTCCATTCTGACGTCACACACCTCCATTCTGTGACTTTACACACCTCCCTTCCATGACTTCACACACCTCAGTTCTATGACTTCACACACCTTCATTCTTACTTCAGAAACATCCATTCTATGACCTCACACACCTGCATTCTGTGACTTTACACACCTCCCTTCTATGACTTCACACACCTCCATTCTGTGACTTCACACACCTTCATTCTTACTTCAGAAACATCCATTCTATGACCTCACACATCTCCATTCTATGACTTCACAAACCTCCATTATGTGACTTCCCACACCTCCATTCTGACTTCACACACCACAATTTTGACTTCACACACGTCCATTCTTTGACTTCACACACCTCCATTTTGACTTCACACACCTCCATTTTGTGACTTCACACACCTCCATTTTGTGACTTCACACACCTCCATTCTATGACTTCACACTCCTACATTGTGACTTCACACACCTACGTTCTATCAGTTCACACACCTGCATTGTGACTTCACACACCTCCATTCTATGACTTCACACACCTCCATTTTGAATTCACACACCTCCATTCTGACTTCACACACCTCAATTCTGTGACTTCACACACCTCCATTCTATGATTTCCCACACCTCCATTCTTTGACTGCACACACCTCCATTCTATGACTTCACATACCTCCTTTCTGAGTTGACACACCTCCATTCTGTGACTTCACATACCTCCAATCTGACTTCACACACCTCCATTGCATGACTTCACACACCTCCATTCTGTGACTTCAAAAACCACCATTCTATGACTTCACACATCTCCATTGTGACTTCACACACCTCCATTCTATGAGTTCACATAGCTCCATTCTGACTTCACACACCTCCATTCTATGACTTCGCACACCTCTACTCTGACTTCACACCCCTCCATTCTGTGATTTCACATACCTCCACTCTTTGACTTCACACACCTCCATTCTATGATTTCACACACCTCCATTCTATGACTGCAAACAACTCCTTTCTGAGTTCACACACCTCCATTTATTGACTTCACACACCTCCAATCTGACTTCACACACCTCCATTCTATGACTCCACACACCTCCATTCTGTGATTTCAAAAACCACAATTCTATGACTTCACACACCTCCATTGTGACTTCACATACCTCCATTCTAAGAGTTCACACACCTCCAATCTGACTTCACACACCTCCATTCTATGAATTCCCACAGCTCCATTCTGACTTAACACACCTCCATTCTATGACTTCGCCTACCTCTATTCTTACTTCATACACCTCCATTCTGTGACGTCACACACCTCCATTCTATGACTTCAAACACCTCCATTCTGTGACTTCACACACCTCAACTCTATCACTTTACACACCTCCATTCTGTGACTTCTCACACCTCCATTCTGTGATTTCACACACCTCCATTCTATGACTTCACACACCTCCATTCTTTGACTTCACACACCTCCATTCTATGACTTCACACACCTCCATTGTGACTTCACATACCTCCATTCTAAGAGTTCACACACCTCCAATCTGACTTCACACACCTCCATTCTATGAATTCCCACAGCTCCGTTCTGACCTCACACAACTCAAATCTGAGTTCACACCCCTTCAAAATGTGACTTCACACACCTCCATTCTATGACTTCACACACCTCCATTCTATGCCTTTACACACCTCCATTCTGTGACTTCACACACCTCCATTCTATGACAGCACACACCTCCATTCTGTGGCTTCACACACCTCCAATCTATGACTTCACACACCTCCATTCTATGACTTCAGAAACCTACATTGTGACTTCACACACCTCCATTCTATGAGTTCACACACCTGCATTGTGACTTCACCCACCTCCATTCTCTGACTTCACACATCTCCATTCTGACTTCACACACCTCCATTCTGACTTCACACACCTCAATTCTGTGACTTCACACACCTCCATTCTATGATTTCACACACCTCCATTCTATGACTTCACAGACCTCCATTCTATGACTTCACACACCTCCTTTCTGAGTTCACACACATTCATTCTGTGACTTCACACACCTTCATTTTGACTTCCTACACCTCCATTCTATGAGTTCACACACCTCCATTCTGACTTCACACACTTCCATTCTATGACTTCACACAGCTCCATTCTGACTTCACACACCTTCATTCTATGATTTCACACACCTCTATTCTGACTTCACACAACTGCATTCTGTGACTTCACACACCTCCATTCTCTGACTTCACACATCTCCATTCTTACTTCACACACCTCCATTCTATGACTTCACACACCTCCATTCTGATTTCACCCACCTCCCTTCTGTGACTTCACACACCTCCATTCCATGACTTCACACACCTCATTCTGTGACTTCACACACCTCCATTCTATGACTTCACACACTTCCATTCTATGACTTCTCACACCTCCATTCTGTGACTTCACACACCTCCATTCTATGACTTCACACACCTCCATTCTGTAACTTCACACACCTCCATTCTGACTTCACACACCTCCATTCTATGACTTCACACCCCTCCATTCTGTAACTTCAAACACCTCCATTCTATGACTTCACACACCTCCATTGTGACTTCACACACCTCCATTCTATGAGTTCACACACCTCCATTCTGACTTCACAAACCTCCATTCTATGACTTCACCGACTTCGAATCTGTGACTTCACTCACCTCCACTCTATGACTTCACACTTCTCCATTTTATGACTTCCCACACCTCCTTTCTATGACTTCACCCACCCCCATTCTATGACTTCACACCTCCATTCTGACTTCACACACCTCCATTCTGTGACTTCACACACCACCATTATATGAGTTCACACACCTCCATTTTGACTTCACACACCTCCATTCTATGTCTCCAAACACCTTCATTCTTACTTCAGAAACATCCATTCTATGACTTCACACACCTCCATTCTATGATTTCACACACCTCCATTCTATGACTTCACACACCTTCATTCTGTGACTTCACACACCTCCATTCTATGTCTTCACACACCTCCATTGTGACTTCACACACGTCCATTCTATGAGTTCACACACCTCCATTCTGACTTCACACACCTCCATTCTGTGAATTCACAAAATTATATTCTATGATTTCACACACCTCCATACTGTGACTTCACACACATCCATCTATGACTTCAAACACCTCCATTCTGAGTTCACACACCTCAATTCTGTGACTTCACACACCTCCATTCTGTGAATTCACACACTTCTATTTTGACGTCACACACCTCCATTCTATGAGTTCACACACCTCCATTCTAGGACTTCACGCACCTCCATTCTGACATCACACACCTCCATTCTATGACTTCACAGACTTCGAATCTGTGACTTCACTCACCTCCATTCTATGACTTCACACACCTCTATTCTATGACTTCCCACAACTCTTTTCTATGCCTTCACCCACCTCTATTCTATGACTTCACACCTCCATTCTGACTTCACACACCTCCATTCTGTGACTTTACACACCTCCCTTCTATGACTTCACACACCTCCATTCTATGACTTCACACACCTTCATTCTTACTTCAGAAACATCCATTCTATGACCTCACACACCTCCATTATGTGGCTTTACACACCTCCCTTCTATGACTTCACACACCTCCATTCTATGACTTCACACACCTTCATTCTTACTTCAGAAACATCCATTCTATGACCTCACACACATCCATTCTATGACTTCACAAACCTCCATTATGTGACTTCCCACACCTCCATTCTGATTCACACACCACAATTTTGACTTCAAACACGTCCATTCTTTGACTTCACACACCTCCATTTTGACTTCACACACCTCCATTTTGTGACTTCACACACCTCCATTCTATGACTTCACACACCTCCATTCTATGACTTCACACTCCTACATTGTGACTTCACACACATACGTTCTATCAGTTCACACGCCTGCGTTGTGACTTCACACACCTCCATTCTATGACTTCACACACCTCCATTTTGAATTCACACACCTCCATTCTGACTTCACACACCTCAATTCTGTGACTTCACACACCTCCATTCTATGATTTCCCACACCTCCATTCTTTGACTTCACACACCTCCATTCTATGACTTCACATACCTCCTTTCTGAGTTGACACACCTCCATTCTGTGACTTCACATACCTCCAATCTGACTTCACACACCTCCATTCCATGACTTCACACACCTCCATTCTGTGACTTCAAAAACCACCATTCTATGACTTCACACATCTCCATTGTGACTTCACACACCTCCATTCTATGTGTTCACATAGCTCCATTCTGACTTCACACACCTCCATTCTATGACTTCGCAAACCTCTACTCTGACTTCACACCCCTCCATTCTGTGATTTCACATACCTCCACTCTTTGACTTCACACACCTCCATTCTATGATTTCACACACCTCCATTCTATGATTTCACACAGCTCCATTCTATGACTGCAAACAACTCCTTTCTGAGTTCACACACCTCCATTTATTGACTTCACACACCTCCAATCTGACTTCACACACTTCCATTCTATGACTCCACACACCTCCATTCTGTGATTTCAAAAACCACAATTCTATGACTTCACACACCTCCATTGTGACTTCACATACCTCCATTCTAAGAGTTCACACACCTCCAATCTAACTTCACACACCTCCATTCTATGAATTCCCACATCTCCATTCTGACTTAACACACCTCCATTCTATGACTTCGCCTACCTCTATTCTGACTTCATACACCTCCATTCTGTGACTTCACACACCTCCATTCTATGACTTCAAACACCTCCATTCTGTGACTTCACACACCTCAACTCTGTCACTTTACACACCTCCATTCTGTGACTTCTCACACCTCCATTCTGTGATTTCACACACCTCCATTCTATGACTTCACACACCTCCATTCTTTGACTTCACACACCTCCATTCTATGACTTCACACACCTCCATTGTGACTTCACACATCGCCGTTCTGTGACTTCACACACCTCCCTTCTGTGACTTGACACACCTCCATTCTATGACTTCACACACCTCCATTCTATGACTTCACACACTTCCATTCTGTAATTTCACACACTTCCAGTGTTTGAATTCACAAACATCCATTCCATGACTTCATACACCTCCATTCTATGACTTCACATACCTCCATTCTTTGACTTCACACACCTCCATTTTGACTGCACACACCTGCATTCTGTGACTTCACACACCTCCATTTGTGACTTCACACACCACAATTTTGACTTCACACACCTCCATTCTTTGACTTCACACACCTCCATTCTTTGACTTCACACACCTCCATTTTGACTTCACACACTTCCATTCTGTGAATTCACACACCTCCATTCTGTGACTTCACACACTTCCATTGTTTAACTACACACAACTCCATTCTTTGACTTCACACACCTCCATTCCATGACATCACACACCTCCATTTTATGAGCTCACATACCTCCATTCTATGAGTTCAAACACCTCAATTTTGACTTCACACACCTCCATTCTATGACTTCACACCTCTGCATTCTGACTTCACACACCTCCATTCTATGACTTCGCACACCTCCATTCTCTGGCTTCACACATCTCCATTCTGACTTCACACACCTCCAATCTATGACTTCACACATCTCACTTCTCTGACTTCACACACCTCCATTCTGTAACTTCACACACTTCCAATGTTTGACTTCACAAACCTCCATTCCATGACTTCATACACATCCATTCTATGACTTCACACAACTCCTTTCTTTGACTTCACAAAATTCCATTTTGATTTCACACACCTCCACTCTGTGACTTCACACACCTCCATTTGTGACTACACACATCACAATTTTGACTTCACACACCTCCATTCTGTGACTCACACACCTCCATTCTGAGTTAACACACCTCCATTTGTGACTACACACACCTCCATTCTGACTTCACACACCTCCATTCTATGACTTCACACACTTCCATTCTATGACTTCACACACCTCCATTCTGTGACTTCACACACCTCCACTCTGGGTTCACACACTTCCATTCTGTGTCTTCACACACCTCCATTCTGTGACTTCACACACCTTGTTATATGACTTCACACACCTCCATTCTGTGACCTCACACACCTCAAATCTGAGTTCACACCCCTCCAAAATGTGACTTCACACACCTCCATTCTATGACTTCACACACCTCCATTCTAGGACTTCACACACCTCCATTCAATGCCTTTACACACCTCCATTCTGTGACTTCACACACCTCCATTCTATGACAGCACACACCTCCATTCTGTGACTTCACACACCTCCATTCTATGACTTCAGAAACCTACATTGTGACTTCACACACCTCCATTCTATGAGTTCACACACCTGCATTGTGACTTCACCCACCTCCATTCTCTGACTTCACACATCTCCATTCTGACTTCACACACCTCCATTATGACTTCACACACCTCAATTCTGTGACTTCACACACCTCCATTCTATGATTTCACACACCTCCATTCTATGACTTCACAGACCTCCATTCTATGACTTCACACACTACCTTTCTGAGTTCACACACATTCATTCTGTGACTTCACACACCTCCATTTTGACTTCATACACCTCCATTCTATGAGTTCACACACCTACATTCTGACTTCACACACTTCCATTCTATGACTTCACACAGCTCCATTCTGACTTCACACACCTACATTCTATGATTTCGCACACCTCTATTCTGACTTCACACAACTGCATTCTGTGACTTCACACACCTCCATTCTATGACTTCACACACCTCCATTCTGTGACTTCACACACCTCCACTTTGTGACTTTACACACCTCCATTCTGTGAATTCACACACCTCCATTCTGTGATTTCACACACAATCCATTCGATGACTTCACAAACCTCCATTCTTTGATTTCACACACCTCCATTCTATGACTTCACACACCTCCATTGTGACTTCATACAACTCCATTCTGTGAATTCACACACCTCCTTTCTGTGACTTCACACACCTCCATACTATGACTTCCGCACACCTTCAATCTATGACTTCACAACCTTCATTCTATGACTTCACAGACTTCCAATCTATGACTTCACAAACCTCCATTCTATGACTTCACACACCTGCAATCTGACTTCACACACCTCCATTCTCTGACTTCACACACCTCCATTCTATGACTTCACACACCTCCATTCTGTGATTTCAAAAACCACAAATCTATGACTTCACACACCTCCATTGTGACTTCACATACCTCCATTCTAAGAGTTCACACACCTCCAATCTGATTTCACACACCTCCATTCTATGAATTCCCACAGCTCCGTTCTGACCTCACACACCTCAAATCTGAGTTCACACCCCTCCAAAATGTGATTTCACACACCTCCATTCTGTGACTTCACACACCTCCATTCTATGACTTCACACACCTCCATTCTATGACTTCACACACCTCCATTCTATGCCTTTACACACGTCCATTCTGTGACTTCACACACCTCCATTCTATGACAGCACACACCTCCATTCTGTGACTTCACACACCTCCATTCTATGACTTCACACACCTCCATTCTATGACTTCAGAAACCTACATTGTGACTTCACACACCTCCATTCTATGAGTTCACACACCTGCATTGTGACTTCACCCACCTCCATTCTCTGACTTCACACATCTCCATTCTGACTTCACACACCTCCATTCTGACTTCACACACCTCAATTCTGTGACTTCACACACCTCCATTCTATGATTTCACACACCTGCATTCTATGACTTCACAGACCTCCATTCTATGACTTCACACACCTCCTTTCTGAGTTCACACACATTCATTCTGTGACTTCACACTCCTCCATTTTGACTTCATACACCTCCATTCTATGAGTTCACACACCTCCATTCTGACTTCACACACTTCCATTCTATGACTTCACACAGCTCCATTCTGACTTCACACACCTTCATTCTATGATTTCACACACCTCTATTCTGACTTCACACAACTGCATTCTGTGACTTCATACACCTCCATTCTATGACTTCACACACCTCCATTCTATGACTTCTCACACCTTCACTCTGTGACTTTACACACCTCCATTCTGTGACTTCACACACCTCCATTCTGTGATTTCACACACAATCCATTCGATGACTTCACAAACCTCCATTCTTTGATTTCACACACCTCCATTCTATGACTTCACACACCTCCATTGTGACTTCATACAAATCCATTCTGTGAATTCACACACCTCATTCTGTGACTTCACACACCTCCATACTATGACTTCCACACACCTTCAATCTATGACTTCACAACCTCCATTCCATAACTTCACAGACTTCCAATCTATGACTTCACAAACCTCCATTCTATCACTTCACACACCTGCAATCTGACTTCACACACCTCCATTCTCTGACTTCACACACCTCCATTCTATGACTTCACACACCTCCATTCTGTGATTTCAAAAACCACAATTCTATGACTTCACACACCTCCATTGTGACTTCACATACCTCCATTCTAAGAGTTCACACACCTCCAATGTGACTTCACACACCTCCATTCTATGAATTCCCACAGCTCCGTTCTGACTTTACACACCTCCATTCTATGACTTCGCATACCTCTATTCTGACTTCATACACCTCCATTCTGTGACTTCACACACCTCCATTCTATGACTTCAAACACCTCCATTCTGTGACTTCACACACCTCAACTTTGTCACTTTACACACCTCCATTCTGTGACTTCTCACACCTCCATTCTGTGATTTTACACACCTCCATTGTATGACTTCACACACCTCCATTCTTTGACTTCACACTCCTCCATTCTATGACTGCACACACCACCATTGTGACTTCACACATCGCCGTTCTGTGACTTCACACACCTCCCTTCTGTGACTTGACACACCTCCATTTTATGACTTCACACACCTCCATTCTGTGACTTCACACACCTCCATTATGTAATTTCACACACTTCCAATGTTTGACTTCACAAACCTCCATTCCATGACTTCATACACCTTCATTCTATGACTTCACATACCTCCATTCTATGACTTCACACACCTCCATTCTATGCCTTCACACACCTCCATTCTATGACTTCACACACTTCCATTCTGTGACTAGACACACCTCCATTCTATGACTTCACACACCTCCATTCTATGACTTCACACATTTGCATTCTGACTTCACACACCTCCATTCTATGACTTCGCACACCTCCCTTCTCTGACTTCACACATCTACATTCTGACTTCACACACCTCCAATCTATGACTTCACACATCTCCCTTCTCTGACTTCACACACCTCAATTCTGTAACTTCACACACTTCCAAAGTTTGACTTCACAAACCTCCATTCCATGACTTCATACACATCCATTCTATGACTTCACACAACTCCTTTCTTTGAGTTCACAAAATTCCATTTTGATTTCACACACCTCCACTCTGTGACTTCACACACCTCCATTTGTGACTTCACAAATCACAATTTTGACTTCACACACCTCCCTTCTGTGACTCACACACCTCCATTCTGAGTTAACACACCTCCATTTGTGACTTCACACACCTCCATTCTGACTTCACACACCTCCATTCTATGACTTCACACACTTCCATTCTATGACTTCACGCACCTCCATTCTGTGACTTCACACACCTCCACTCTGAGTTCACACCCTTCCATTCTGTGTCTTCACACACCTCCATTCTGTGACTTCACACACCTCGTTATATGACTTCACACACCTCCATTCTGTGACCTCATACACCTCAAATCTGAGTTCACACCCCTCCATAGTGTGACTTCACACACCTCCATTCTGTGTCTTCACACACCTCCATTCTACGACTTCACATACCTCCATTCTATGACTTCACACACCTCCATTCTATGCCTTTACACACCTCACTTCTGTGACTTCACACACCTCCATTCTATGACATCACACACCTCCATTCTGTGACTTCACACACCTCCATTCTATGACTTCACACACCTCCATTCTATGACTTCAGAAACCTACATTGTGACTTCACACACCTCCATTCTATGACTTCACACACCTCCATTCTATGACTTCAGAAACCTACATTGTGACTTCACACACCTCCATTCTATGAGTTCACACACCTGCATTGTGACTTCACCCACCTCCATTCTCTGACTTCACACACCTCCATTCTGACTTCACACACCTCCATTCTGACTTCACACACCTCAATTCTGTGACTTCACACACCTCCATTCTATGATTTCACACACCTCCATTCAATGACTTCACAGACCTCCATTTTATGACTTCACACACCTCCTTTCTGAGTTCACACACATCCATTCTGTGACTTCACACACCTCCATTGTGACTTCATACACCTCCATTCTATGAGTTCACACACTCCCATTCTATGCCTTTACACACATCCATTCTGTGACTTCACACACCTCCATTGTGACTTCATACACCTCCATTCTATGAGTTCACACACTCACATTCTATGCCTTTACACACCTCCATTTTATGACTTCACACGCCTCCGTTCTGTGACTTCACACACCTACACTCTGTGACTTCACACAACTGCATTCTGTGACTTCACACACCTCCATTCTATGAATTCACACACCTCCATTCTATGACTTCACACACCTCCATTTTATGCCTTTACACACCTCCATTCTGTGACTTAACACACCTCCGTTCTATGATATCACACACCTCCATTCTGTGACTTCCCACACCTCCATTCTATGACTTCACACACCTCCATTCTATGACTTCAGAAACCTACATTGTGACTTCACACACCTCCATTCTATTAGTTCACACACCTGCATTGTGTCTTCACCCACCTCCATTCTCTGACTTCACACACCTCCATTCTGACTTCACACACCTCCATTCTATGATTTCACACACATCCATTCTGTGACTTCACACACCTCCATTCTATTACTTCACACGCCTCCGTTCTGTGACTTCACACACCTACACTCTGTGACTTTACACACCTCCATTCTGTGACCTCACACACCTCCATTCTGTGATTTCACACACAATCCATTCTATGATTTCACAAACCTCCATTCTTTGATTTCACATACCTCCATTCTATGACTTCACACACCTACATTGTGACTTCATACAACTCCATTCTTTGAATTCACACACCTCCTTTCTGTGACTTCACACACCTCAATACTATGACTTCCACATACCTTCAATCTATAACTTCACAACCTCCATTCTATGACTTCACACACTTCCAATCTATGACTTCACAAACCTCCATTCTATGACTTCACACACCTGCAATCTGACTTCACACACCTCCATTCTCTGACTTCACACACCTCCATTCTATGACTTCACACACCTCCATTCTGTAACTTCACAAGCTTCCAATGTTTGACGTCACAAACCTCCATTCCATGACTTCATACACCTCCATTCTATGACTTCACACACATCCATTCTTTGACCTCACACACCTCCATTTTGACTTCACACACCTCCATTCTGTGACTTCACACACCTGCATTTGTGACCTCACACACCACAATTTTGACTTCACACACGTCCATTCTTTGACTTCACACACCTAAATTTTGACTTCACACACCTCCATTCTATGACTTCACACACCTCCATTCTATGACTTCACACACCTCCATTCTATGACTTCACACTCCTACATTGTGACTTCACACACCTACGTTCTATCAGTTCACACACCTGCATTGTGACTTTACACACCTCCATTCTATGACTTCACACACCTCCATTCTGAATTCACACACCTCCATTCTGACATCACACACCTCAATTCTGTGACTTCATTTACCTCCATTCTATGATTTCCCACACCTCCATTCTTTGACTTCACACACCTCCATTCTGTAACTTCACATACCTCTTTTCTGAGTTGACATACCTCCATTCTGTGACTTCACATACCTCCAATCTGACTTCACACACCTCCATTCTATGACTACACACCTCCATTCTGTGACTTCAAAAACCACCATTCTATGACTTCACATATCTCCATTGTGACTTCACTAACCTCCATTCTATGAGTTCACATAGCTATATTCTGACTTCACACACCTCCATTCTTTGACTTCGCACACCTCTATTCTGACTTCACACCCCTCCATTCTGTGATTTCACATACCTCCACTCTTTGACTTCACACACCTCCATTCTATGATTTCACACACCTCCATTCTATGATTTCACACAGCTCCATTCTATGACTTCACACAACTCATTTCTGAGTTCACACACCTCCATTTATTGACTTCACACACCTCCAATCTGACCTCACACACCTCCATTCTATGCTTCCACACACCTCCATTCTGTGATTTCAAAAACCACAATTCTATGACTTCACACACCTCCATTGTGGCTTCACATACCTCCATTCTAAGAGTTCACACACCTCCAATCTGACTTCACACACCTCCATTCTATGAATTCCCACAGCTCCATTCTGACTTAACACACCTCCATTCTATGACTTCGCATACCTCTATTCTGACTTCATACACCTCCATTCTGTGATTTCACACACCTCCCTTCCGTGACTTCACCCACCTCTATTCTATGACTTCACACACCTCCATTCTATGACATCACACACCTCCATTCTATGACTTCACACACTTCCACTCTATGACTTCACACACCACCATTCTATGACTTCAAACACCTCCATTCTATGACTTCCCACACATGCATTCTAACTTCACACACCTCCATCTATGACTTCACACACCTTCATTCTGACATCACACACCTCCATTCTATGACTTCGCACACCTCTATTCTGACTTCACACCCCTCCAGTCTGTGATTTCACATACCTCCACTCTTTGACTTCACACTCCTCCATTCTATGACTTTCCACACCTCTTTTCTATGACTTCACCACCTCCAATCTATGACTACACACCTCTATTCTGACTTCACACACCTTCATTCTGTGAATTCGCACACCTCCATTCTATGTGTTCACACACCTCCATTCTATGACTTCACACACCTTCATTCTTACTTCTGAAACATCAGTTCTATGACTTCACACACTTCCATTCTATGACTTCACACACCTCCATTCTGTGACTTCACACACCTCCATTCTGTGTTCGCACACTTCCATTCTGTGACTTCACAGACCTCCATTCTGTGACTTCACACACCTCCATTCTGTGACTTCACACACCTCCATTCTATGACTTCACACACCAACATTCTATGATTTAACACACCTCCATTCTATGATTTCACACATCGATTTTGACTTCACACACCTAAAATATATGACTTCATACCCGTCCATTCTGTGACTTCACACACCTCCATTCTATGACTTCACACACCTCCTTTCTGTGACTTCACCCACCTCCATTCTGTCACTTCACATACCTCCATTCTATGACTTCACAAACCTCCATTCTGTGACTTCACACACCTCCATTTTGTGACTTCACAAACCTCCATTCTATGATTTCTCACACCTCAATTCTATGACTTCACACACCTCCATTCTGTGACTTCACACACCTCCAATCTGAGTTCACACACCTCCAATCTGTGACTTCACAAACCTCCATTCTATGATTTCACACACCTCCATTCTATGACTTCACACACCTCCATTTTATGACGTCACACACCTCCATTCTATGACTTCACACACCTCCATTCTGACTTCACAAACCTCCATTCTGTGACTTCACACACCTCCATTCTGAGTTCACACACCTCCATTATGTGACTTCACACACATCCCTTCTGTGAGTTCACACACCTACATTCTATGACTTCACACACCTTCATTCTGTGACTTCACACACCTCCATTCTATGACTTCACACACTTCCATTCTATGATTTCACATACCTCCATGCTATGACTTCACACACCTCCATTCTGTGACTTCACACACCTCCATTCTGAGTTCACATACCTCCACTCTGTGACTTCACAAACCTCCATTCTATGATTTCACACACCTCCATTCAATGACTTCACACACCTCCATTTTATGACGTCACACACCTGCATTTTGGCTTCTCACACCTCCATTCTGTGACTTCACACACCTCCATTCTATGACTTTACACAGTTCCTTTGTGACGTCACACACCTCCATTCTATGAGTTCACACACCTCCATTCTATGACTTCACACACCTCCATTCTGACTTCACACACTTCCATTCTATGATTTCACAGACCTCGAATATGTGACTTCACTCACCTCCACTCTAATACTTCACACTCCTCCAATCTATGACTTCCCACACCTCCTTTCTATGACTTCACCCACCTCCATTTTATGACTTCACACACCTCCATTCTTTGACTTCACACACCTCCATTCTATGACCTCACACACCCTCATTCTATGATTTCACACACCTCCATTCTATGACTTCACACATCCATTTTGACTTCACACACCTCCAATATATGACTTCAAACACCTCGATTCTGTGACGTCACACACCTCCATTCTATGAGTTCATACCTTCCATTCTGTGACTTCACAGACCTCCATTCTATGACTTCACACACTTCCATTCTATGACTTAACACACCTCCATTCTGTGACTTTACACACCTCCATTCTGACTTCACACACCTCCATTCTGTGACGTCACACACCTCCATTCTATAACCTCACACACCCTCATTCTATGATTTCACAGACCTCCATTCTATGACTTCAAACATCCATTTTGACTTCACACACCTCTAATATATGACTTCAAACACCTCAATTCTGTGATTTCACACACCTCCATTCTATGACTTCACACACTTCCATTCTATGATTTCACATACCTCCATGCTATGACTTCACACACCTCCATTCTGTGACTTCACACACCTCCATTCTATGACTTCACACACTTCCATTCTATGATTTCACATACCTCCATGCTATGACTTCACACACCTCCATTCTGTGACTTCACACACCTCCATTCTGAGTTCACATACCTCCACTCTGTGACTTCACAAACCTCCATTCTATGATTTCACACACCTCCATTCAATGACTTCACACACCTCCATTTTATGACGTCACACACCTCCATTTTGGCTTCTCACACCTCCATTCTGTGACTTCACACACCTCCATTCTGACTTCACACACCTCCATTCTATGATTTCACAGACCTCGAATATGTGACTTCACTCACCTCAACTCTAATACTTCACACTCCTCCAATCTATGACTTCCCACACCTCCTTTCTATGACTTCACCCACCTCCATTTTATGACTTCACACACCTCCATTCTTTGACTTCACACACCTCCATTCTATGACCTCACACACCCTCATTCTATGATTTCACACACCTCCATTCTATGACTTCACACATCCATTTTGACTTCACACACCTCCAATATATGACTTCAAACACCTCGATTCTGTGACGTCACACACCTCCATTCTATGAGTTCATACCTTCCATTCTGTAACTTCACAGACCTCCATTCTATGACTTCACACACTTCCATTCTATGACTTAACACACCTCCATTCTGTGACTTTACACACCTCCATTCTGACTTCACACACCTCCATTCTGTGACGTCACACACCTCCATTCTGTGACTTCCCACACCTCCATTATATGACTTCACACACCTCCATTCTATGACTTCACCCACCTCCATTCTATGACTTCACACCTCCATTCTGACTTCACACACCTCCATTTTGTCACTTCACACACCTCCATTATATGACTTCACACACCTCCATTCTATGACTTCACACACCTCCATTCTATGACTTCACACACCACCATTCTGTGAGTTCACACACCTCCATTCTATGACTTCACACACCTTCTTCTTACTTCACAAACATACATTCTATGACTTCACACACCTCCATTCTATGACTTCACACACCTCCATTCTGTGACTTCACACACCTCCATTCTGACTTCACAGAGCTCCATTCTATGACTTCACACACCTCTATTCTTACTTTACAAACATCTATTCTATAACTTAACACACCTCCATTCTATGACTTTACACACCTCCATTCTGTGACTTCACATACCTCCATTCTATGACTTCACACACCTCCATTCTGTGACTTCACACACCTCCATTCTGACTTCACAGAGCTCCATTCTATGACTTCACACACCTCCATTCTTACTTTACAAACATCCATTCTATAACTTCACACACCTCCATTCTATGACTTTACACAACTCCATTCTGTGACTTCACATACCTCCATTCTATGACTTCACACACCTACATTCTGTGACTTCACACACCTCCATTCTATGACTTAACACACTTCCATTATGGCGTCACACACCTCCATTCTATGAGTTCACACACCTCCATTCTGACTTCACACACCTCCATTCTATGACTTCACACACCTCCATTCTGAATTCACACAGCTCCATTCCGTGACTTCACAAAACTCCATTCTATGGTTTCACACACCTCCATACTATGACTTCACACACCTCCATTCTGACATCACACACCTCTATTCTATGACTTCGCACACCTCCAATCTGACATCACACACCTCCATTCTATGACTTCACAGACCTCGAATCTGTGACTTCACTCACCTGCACTCTATGACTTCACACTCCTCCATTCTATGACTTTCCACACCTCCTTTCTATGACGTCACCCACCTCCAATCTATGACTACCCACCTCCATTCTGACATCACAAACCTCCATTCTCTGACTTCACACACCTCCATTCTATGACTTCACACACTTCCATTCTATGACTTCACACACCTCCATTTTAAACTTCACACACCTCCATTCTGTGACTTCACACACTTCCATTCTGTGACCTCACACACCCTCATTCTATGATTTCACAGACCTCCATTCTATGACTTCAAACATCCATTTTTACTTCACACACCTCTAATCTATGACTTCAAACACCTCAATTCTGTGATTTCACACACCTCCATTCTGTGACTTCACACACCTCCATTCTATGACTTCACACACCTCCATTCTGTTACTTCACAAACCTCCATTCTATGATTTCACACACCTCCATTCTATGAGTTCACACACCTCCATTTTATGACGTCACACACCTCCATTTTGTCTTCTCACACCTCCATTCTGTGACTTCACACACCTCCATTCTATGACTTCACACACTTCCATTGTGACATCACACACCTCCACTCTATGACTTCACACTCCTCCATTCTATGATTTCCCACACCTCCTTTCTATGACTTCACCCACCTCCATTTTATGACTTCACACACCTCCATTCTCTGACTTCACACACCTCCATTCTATGACCTCACACACCCTCATTCTATGATTTCACACAACTCCATTCTATGACTTCACACATCCATTTTGACTTCACACACCTCCAATATATGACTTCAAACACCTCAATTCTGTGACTTCACACACCTCCATTCTATGACCTCATACCCCCCATTCTGTGACTCCAGACACCTCCATTCTATGACTTCACACACTTCCATTCTATGACTTTACACACCTCCAATCTGTGACTTTACACACCTCCATTGTGAGTTCACACTCCTCCATTCTGTGATGTCACACAACTCCATTCTGTGACTTCACACACCTCCATTTTATGACTTCACACAATTCCATTCTATGACTTCACACACCTCCATTCTATGACTTCACACACCTCCATTCTATGACTTCCCACACCTGCATTCTGACTTCACACACCTCCATTCTATGACTTCACACATCTTCTTTCTGTAACTTCCCACACTTCCAATATTTCACTTCACAAACCTCCATTCCATGACTTCACACACCTCCATTCTATGAGTTCACACACCTCCATTCTTTGACGTCACACACCTCCATTTTGACTTCACACACCTACATTCTGTGACTTCACACACCTCCATTTGTGACTTCACACACCACCATTTTGATTTCACACACCTCCATTCTGTGATTTCACACACCTCCATTCTTTGAGTTCACACATCCGTTTTGACTTCACACACTTCCATTCTGTGACTTCACACACCTCCATTCTGTGACTTCACACACCACCATTGTTTGACATCACACACCTCCATTGTTTGACTTCACACACCTCCATTCCACGACTTCACACACCTCCATTCTATTAGTTCGCACACATCCATTCTATGAGTTCACACACCACAATATTTCTTCACACACCTCCATTCCATGACTTCGCAAACCTCCATTCTGTGACTTCACACACCTCCATTCGGAGTTCACACACCTGCATTCGGTGACTTCACACACCTCCATTCTGACTTCACACACCTCAATTCTATGACTTCACACACTTCCATTCTGTGACTTCACACACCTCCATTCTGTGACTTCACACACCTCCATTCTGTGACTTCACACACCTCCATTCTGACTTCACACAGCTCCATTCTATGACTTCACACACCTCCATTCTTACTTTACAAACATCCATTCTATAACTTCACACACCTCCATTCTATGACTTCACACACCTCCATTCTGTGACTTCACATACCTCCATTCTATGACTTCACACACCTCCATTCTGTGACTTCACACACCTCCATTCTATGACTTCACACACTTCCATTGTGACGTCACACACCTCCATTCTATGAGTTCACACACCTCCATTCTTACTTCACACACCTCCATTCTATTACTTCACACACCTCCATTCTGAATTCACACAGCTCCATTCTGTGAATTCACAAAACTCCATTCTATGGTTTCACACACCTCCATACTACGACTTCACACAACTCCATCTATGACTTCACACACCTCCTTTCTGACATCACCCACCTCTATTCTATGACGTCGCACACCTCCATTCTGACATCACACACCTCCATTCTATGACTTCACAGACCTCGAATCTGTGACTTCACTCACCTGCACTCTATGACTTCACACTGCTCCATTCTATGACTTACCACACCTCCTTTCTATGACGTCACCCACCTCCAATCTATGACTACCCACCTCCATTCTGACTTCACACCTCCATTCTCTGACTTCACACACCTCCATTCTTTGACTTCACATACCTTCATTTTTCCTTCAGAAACATCCATTCTATGACTTCACACACCTCCATTCTATGACTTCACAAAACTCCATTCTGTGACTTCACACACCTCCATTCTGAGTTGACACAACTCCATTCGGTGACGTCACACATCTCCATTCTGACTTCACACACCTCCATTCTATGACCTCACAGACTTCCATTCTATGACTTCACACACCTCCATTCTGTGACTTCAAATACCTCCATTCTGAGTTCACATACCTCCATTCTGTGACTTCACACACCTCCATTCTGTGACTTCACACACCTACATTGTGTGACTTCACGTACTTCCATTCTGTGACTTCACACACCTCCATTCTATAACCTCACACACCCTCATTCTATGATTTCACAGACCTCCATTCTATGACTTCAAACATCCATTTTGACTTCACACACCTCTAATATATGACTTCAAACACCTCAATTCTGTGATTTCACACACCTCCATTCTATGACTTCACACACTTCCATTCTATGATTTCACATACCTCCATGCTATGACTTCACACACCTCCATTCTGTGACTTCACACACCTCCATTCTGAGTTCACACACCTCCATTCTGTGACTTCACAAACCTCCATTCTATAATTTCACACACCTCCATTCTATGACTTCACATACCTCCATTTTATGACGTCATACACCTCCATTTTGACTTCTCAAACCTCCATTCTATGACTTCACACACTTCCATTGTGACATCACACACCTCCATTCTATGAGTTCACACACCTCCATTCTATGACTTCACACACCTCCATTCTGACTTCACACACCTCCATTCTATTACTTCACACACCTCCATTCTGAATTCACACAGCTCCATTCTGTGACTTCCCAAAACTCCATTCTATGGTTTCACACACCTCCATACTACGACTTCACACAACTCCATCTATGACTTCACACACCTCCATTCTGACATCACCCACCTCTATTCTATGACTTCGCACACCTCCATTCTGACATCACACACCTCCATTCTATGACTTCACAAACCTCGAATCTGTGACTTCACTCACCTGCACTCTATGACTTCACACTGCTCCATTCTATGACTTACCACACCTCCTTTCTATGACGTCACCCACCTCAAATCTATGACTACCCACCTCCATTCTGACTTCACACCTCCATTCTATGACTTCACAAAACTCCATTCTGTGACTTCACACACCTCCATTCTGAGTTGACACAACTCCATTCGGTGACGTCACACATCTCCATTCTGACATCACACACCTCCATTCTATGACCTCACACACTTCCATTCTATGACTTCACACACCTCCATTCTGTGACTTTAAATACCTCCATTCTGAGTTCACATACCTCCATTCTGTGACTTCCCACACCTCCATTCTGTGACTTCACACACCTCCATCGTGTGACTTCACGCACTTCCATTCTGTGACTTCACACACCTCCATTCTATAACCTCACACACCCTCATTCTATGATTTCACAGACCTCCATTCTATGACTTCAAACATCCATTTTGACTTCACACACCTCTAATATATGACTTCAAACACCTCAATTCTGTGATTTCACACACCTCCATTCTATGACTTCACACACTTCCATTCTATGATTTCACATACCTCCATGCTATGACTTCACACACCTCAATTATGTGACTTCACACACCTCCATTCTGAGTTCACACACCTCCATTCTGTGACTTCACAAACCTGCATTCTATGATTTCACACACCTCCATTCTATGACTTCACCTACCTCCATTTTATGACGTCATACACCTCCATTTTGACTTCTCAAACCTCCATTCTATGACTTCACACACTTCCATTGTGACATCACACACCTCCATTCTATGGTTCACACACCTCCATTCTATGACTTCACACACCTCCATTCTGTCTTCACACACCTCCATTCTATGACTTCACAGACCTCGAATATGTGACTTCACTCACCTCCACTCTATGACTTCACACTCCTCCATTCTATGACTTCCCACACCTCCTTTCTATGACTTCACCCACCTCCATTTTATGACTTCACACACCTCCATTCTGTGAATTCACACACCTCCATTCTATGACCTCACACACCCTCAATCTATGATTTCACACACCTCCATTCTATGACTTCACACATCCATTTTGACTTCACACACCTCCAATATATGACTTCAAACACCTCAATTCTGTCACTTCACACACCTCCATTCTATGACCTCATACCCTCCATTCTGTGACTCCACACACCTCCATTCTATGACTTCACACACTTCCATTCTATGACTTCACACACCTCCATTCTGTGACTTTACACACCTCCATTGTGAGTTCACACTCCTCCATTCTGTGATGTAACACATCTCCATTCTCTGACTTCACACACCTCCATTCTATGACTTCACACAATTCCATTCTATGACTGCACTCACCTGAATTCTATGACTTCACACCTCCATTCTGACTTCACACACCTCCATTCTGTGACAGCACACACCTCCATTCTATGACTTCACACACTTCCATTCTATGACTTCACACACCTCCATTCTATGACTTCACACACCTCCATTCTATGACTTCCCACACCTGCATTCTGACTTCACACACCTCCATTCTATGACTTCACACATCTTCTTTCTGTAACTTCCCACACTTCCAATGTTTGACTTCACAAACCTCCATTCCACGACTTCACACACCTCCATTCTATTAGTTCACACACATCCATTCTATGAGTTCACACACCACAATTTTGTCTTCGCACTCCTCCATTCTATGACTTCGCAAACCTCCATTCTGTGACTTCACACACCTCCATTCGGAGTTCATACACCTCCATTCGGTGACTTCACACACCTCCATTCTGACTTCACACACCTCAATTCTGTGACTTCACACACTTCCATTCTGTGACTTCACACACCTCCATTCTGTGACTTCACACACCTCCATTCTGACTTCACACAACTCCATTCTATGACTTCACACACCTCCATTCTTACTTTACAAACATCCATTCCATAACTTCACACACCTCCATTCTATGACTTTACACACCTCCATTCTGTGACTTCACATACCTCCATTCTATGACTTCACACACCTCCATTCTGTGACTTCACACACCTCCATTCTGTGACTTCACACACCTCCATTCTGACTTCACACAGCTCCATTCTATGACTTCACACACCTCCATTCTTACTTTACAGACATCCATTCTATAACTTCACACATCTCCATTCTATGACTTTACACACCTCCATTCTGTGACTTCACATACCTCCATTCTATGACTTCAAACACCTCCATTCTGTGACTTCACACACCTCCATTCTATGACTTCACACACTTCCATTGTGACGTCACACACCTCCATTCTATGAGTTCACACACCTCCATTCTATAACTTCACACACCTCCATTCTGTGACTTCACACACCTCCATTCTGACTTCACACTGCTCCATTCTATGACTTCACACACCTCCATTCTTACTTTACAAACATCCATGCTATAACTTCACACACCTCCATTCTATAACTTCACACACCTCCATTCTGACTTCACACACCTCCCTTCTATGACTTCACAGACCTCGAATATGTGACTTCACTCACCTCCAATCTATGACTTCACACTCCTCCATTCTATGACTTCCCACACCTCCTTTCTATGACTTCACACACCTCCATTCTGTGACTTCACACACCTCCATTCTATGACCTCACACACCCTCATTCTATGATTTCACACACCTCCATGCTATGACTTCACACATCCATTTTGACTTCACACACCTCCATTCTATGACTTCACACACCTCCATTTTATGACGTCACACACCTCAATTCTATGACTTCACACACCTCCATTCTGACTTCACAAACCTCCATTCTGTGACTTCACACACCTCCATTCTGAGTTCATACACCTCCATTATGTGACTTCACACACATCCCTTCTGTGACTTCACACACCTACATTCTATGACTTCACACACTTTCATTCTGTGACTTCACACACCTCCATTCTATGACTTCACACACTTCCATTCTATGATTTCACATACCTTCATGCTATGACTTCACACACTTCCATTCTGTGACTTCACACACCTCCATTCTGAGTTCACACACCTCCACTCTGTGACTTCACAAACCTCCATTCTATGATTTCACACACCTCCATTCTATGACTTCACACACCTCCATTTTATGACGTAACACACCTCCATTTTGGCTTCTCACACCTCCATTCTGTGACTTCACACACCTCCATTCTATGACTTCACACACTTCCTTTGTGACGTCACACACCTCCATTCTATGAGTTCACACACCTCCATTCTATGACTTCACACACCTCCATTCTGACTTCACACACCTCCATTCTATGACTTCACAGACCTCGAATATGTGACTTCACTCACCTCCACTCTAATACTTCACACTCCTCCAATCTATGACTTCTCACACCTCCTTTCTATGACTTCACCCACCTCCATTTTATGACTTCACACACCTCCATTCTTTGACTTCACACACCTCCATTCTATGACCTCACACACCCTCATTCTCTGATTTCACACACCTCCATTCTATGACTTCACACATCCATTTTGACTTCACACACCTCCAATATATGACTTCAAGCACCTCGATTCTGTGACTTCACACACCTCCATTCTATGAGTTCATACCTTCCATTCTGTGACTTCACAGTCCTCCATTTTATGACTTCACACACTTCCATTCTATGATTCACACACCTCCATTCTGTGACTTTACGGACCTCCATTCTGACTTCACACAACTCCCTTCTGTGACGTCACACACCTCCATTCTGTGACTTCCCACACCTCCATTATATGACTTCACACACCTCCATTCTATGACTTCACACACCTCCATTCTATGACTTCACACACCTCCATTCTGTGACTTCACACACCTCCATTCTATGACTTCACACACCTTCTTCTTACTTCACAAACATACATTCTATGACTTCACACACCTCCATTCTATGACTTCACACACCTCCATTCTGTGACTTCACACACCTCCATTCTGTCTTCACAGAGCTCCATTCTATGATTTCACACACCTCTATTCTCACTTTACAAACATCCACTCTAGAACTTCACACAACTCCATTCTATGACTTTACACGCCTCCATTCTGTGACTTCACATACCTCCATTCCATGACTTCACACACCTCCATTCTGTGACTTCACACACCTCCATTCTGACTTCACAGAGCTCCATTCTATGACATCACACACCTCCATTCTTACTTTACAAACATCCATTCTATAACTTCACACACCTCCATTCTATGACTTAACACAACTCCATTCTGTGACTTCACATTCCTCCATTCTATGACTTCATACACCTACATTCTGTGACTTCACACACCTCCATTCTATGACTTCACACACTTCCATTGTGGCGTCACACACCTCCATTCTATGAGTTCACACACCTCCATTCTGACTTCACACACCTCCATTCTATGACTTCACACACCTCCATTCTGAATTCACACAGCTCCATTCCGTGACTTCACAAAACTCCATTCTATGGTTTGACACACTTCCATACTATGACTTCACACAACCCCATCTATGACTTCACACACCTCCATTCTGACATCACACACCTCTATTCTATGACTTTGCACACCTCCATTCTGACATCACAAACCTCCATTCTATGACTTCACAGACCTCGAATCTGTGACTTCACTCACCTGCACTCTATGATTTCACACTCCTCCATTCTATGACTTCAAACATCCATTTTTACTTCACACACCTCTAATATATGACTTACCACACCTCCTTTCTATTACGTCACCCACCTCCAATCTATGACTACCCACCTCCAATCTGACTTCACAAACCTCCATTCTCTGACTTCACACACCTCCATTCTATGTCTTCACACACCTTCATTTTTCCTTCAGAAACATCCATTCTATGACTTCACACACCTCCATTCTATGACTTCACACACTTCCATTCTATGACTTCACACACCTCCATTTTGAACTTCACACACCTCCATTCTGTGACTTCACACACCTCCATTCTATGACCTCACACACCCTCATTCTATGATTTCACAGACCTCCATTCTATGACTTCAAACATCCATTTTTACTTCACACACCTGTAATATATGACTTCAAACACCTCAATTCTGTGATTTCACACACCTCCATTCTATGACTTCACACACTTCCATTCTATGATTTCACATCCCTCCATGCTATGACTTCACACACCTCCATTCTGTGACTTCACACACCTCCATTCTGAGTTCACACACCTCCATTCTATGACTTCACACACCTCCATTCTTTGACCTCACACACCCTCATTCTATGATTTCACAGACCTCCATTCTATGACTTCAAACATCCATTTTGACTTCACACACCTCTAATATATGACTTCAAACACCTCAATTCTGTGATTTCACACACCTCCATTCTATGACTACACACACTTCCATTCTATGATTTCACATCCCTCCATGCTATGACTTCACACACCTCCATTCTGTGACGTCACCCACCTCCATTCTGAGTTCACACACCTCCATTCTGTGACTTCACAAACCTCCATTCTATGATTTCACACACCTCCATTCTATGCCTTCACACACCTCCATTTTATGACGTCACACACCTCCATTTTGACTTCTCACACCTCCATTCTGTGCCTTCTCACATCTCCATTCTATGACTTCACACACTTCCATTGTGACATCATACACCTCCATTCTATGAGTTCACACACCTCCATTCTATGACTTCACACACCTCCATTCTGACTTCACACAGCTCCATTCTATGACTTCACAGACCTCGTATATGTGACTTCACTCACCTCCACTCTATGACTTCACACTCCTCCATTCTATGACTTCCCACACCTCCTTTCTATGACTTCACCCACCTCCATTTTATGACTTCACACACCTTCATTCTGTGACTCCACACACCTCCATTCTATGACTTCACACAATTCCATTCTATGAATTCACCCACCTCCATTCTATGACTTCACACCTCCATTCTGACTTCACACACCTCCATTCTGTGACATCACACACCTCCATTCTATGACTTCACACACCTCCATTCTATGACTTCCCACACCTGCATTCTGACTTCACACACCTCAATTCTATGACTTCACGCATCTTCTTTCTGTAACTTCCCACACTTCCAATGTTTGACTTCACGAACCTCCATTCCATGACTTCACACACCTCCATTCTATGAGTTCACACACCTCCATTCTTTGACTTCACACACCTCCATTCTTTGACTTCACACACCTCCATTTTGACTTCACACACCTACATTCTGTGACTTCACACACCTCCATTTGTGACTTCACACACCACCATTTTGATTTCACACACCTCCATTCTGTGATTTCACACACCTCCATTCTTTGAGTTCACACACCTCCGCTTTGACTTCACACACTTCCATTCTGTGACTTCACACACCTCCATTCTGTGACTTCACACACCACCATTGTTTGAATTCACACACCTCCATTCTTTGACTTCACACACCTCCATTCCACGATTTCACACACCTCCATTCTATTAGTTCACACACATTCATTCTATGAGTTCACACACCACAATATTTCTTCACACACCTCCATTCTATGACTTCGCAAACCTCCATTCTGTGACTTCACACACGTCCATTCGGAGTTCACACACCTACATTCGGTGACTGCACACACCTCCATTCTGACTTCACACACCTCCATTCTATGACTTCACACACCTCCATTCTGTGACTTCACACATCTCCATTCCATGACTTCACACACATCCATTCTATTAGTTCCCACACATCCATTCTATGAGTTCACACACCACAATATTTCTTCACACACCTCCATTTATGTGACTTCACACAGCTCCATTCGGACTTCACACACCTGCTTTCGGTGACTTCACACACCTCCATTCTGACTTCACACACCTCCATTCTGACTTCACAGAGCTCCATTCTATGACTTCACACACCTCTATTCTTACTTTACAAACATCCATTCTATAACTTCACACAACTCCATTTTATGACGTCACACACCTCCATTTTGACTCCTCACACCTCCATTCTGTGACTTCACACACCTCCATTCTATGACTTCACAGACCTCGAATATTTGACTTCACTCACATCCACTATATGACTTCACACTCCTCCATTCTATGACTTCCCACACCTCCTTTCTATGACTTCACCCACCTCCATTTTATGAGTTCACACAACCCCATTCTGCGACTTCACACACCTCTATTCTCTGACCTCACACACCCTCATTCAATGATTTCACACACCTCCATTCTATGACTTCACACATCCATTTTGACTTCACACACCTCCAATATATGACTTCAAACACCTCAATTCTGTGACTTCACACACCTCCATTCTATGACTTCATACCCTCCATTCTGTGACTCCACACACCTCTATTCTATGACTTCACACACTTCCATTCTATGACTTCACACACCTCCATTCTGTGACTTTACACACCTCCATTCTGAGTCCACACACCTCCATTCTGTGACGTCACACACCTCCATTCTGTGACTTCGCACAACTCCATTCTATTTCACACTTCTCCATTCTATGACTTCACCCACCTCCATTCTATGACTTCATACCTCCATATTGACTTCACACACCTCCACTCTGTGACTTCACACACCTCCATTATATGACTTCACACACCTCCATTCTATGACTTCACACAATTCCATTCTATGACTTCACCCACCTCCATTCTATGACTTCACACACCTCCATTCGGTGACTTCACACATCTCCATTTTGACTTCACACACCTCCATTCTATGACTTCACACACCTCCATTCTATGACTTCACAGACTTCCACTCTTTGACTTCACACACCTCCATTCTGTGTTCACACACCTCAATACTGTGACTTCACAAACCTCCATTCTGACTTCACACACCTCCATTCTATGACTTCACACACCTCCATTCTGTGACTTCACAGACCTCCATTCTATGACTTCAAACATCCATTTTGACTTCACACACCTCTAATATATGACTTCAAACACCTCAATTCTGTGATTTCACACACCTCCATTCTATGACTTCACACACTTCCATTCTATGATTTCACATACCTCCCTGCTATGACTTCACACACCTCCATTCTGTGACTTCACACACCTCCATTCTGAGTTCACACACCTCCATTCTATGACTTCACACACCTCCATTCTTTGACCTCACACACCCTCATTCTATGATTTCACAGACCTCCATTCTATGACTTCAAACATCCATTTTGACTTCACACACCTCTAATATATGACTTCAAACACCTCAATTCTGTGATTTCAAGCACCTCCATTCTATGACTTCACACACTTCCATTCTATGATTTCACATCCCTCCATGCTATGACTTCACACACCTCCATTCTGTGACTTCACACACCTCCATTCTGAGTTCACACACCTCCATTCTGTGACTTCACAAACCTCCATTCTATGATTTCACACACCTCCATTCTATGACTTCACACACCTCCATTTTATGACGTCACACACCTCCATTTTGACTTCTCACACCTCCATTCTGTGACTTCACACACCTCCATTCTATGACTTCACACACTTCCATTGTGACATCACACACCTCCATTCTATGAGTTCACACACCTCCATTCTATGACTTCACACACCTCCATTCTGACTTCACACACCTCCATTCTATGACTTCACAGACCTCGAATATGTGACTTCACTCACCTCCACTCTATGACTTCACACTCCTCCATTCTATGACTTCCCACACCTCCTTTCTATGACTTCACCCACCTCCATTTTATGACTTCACACACCTTCATTCTGTGACTCCACACACCTCCATTCTATGACTTCACACAATTCCATTGAATGAATTCACCCACCTCCATTCTATGACTTCACACCTCCATTCTGACTTTTCACACCTCCATTCTATGACATCACACACCTCCATTCTATGACTTCACACACCTCCATTCTATGACTTCCCACACCTGCATTCTGACTTCACACACCTCAATTCTATGACTTCACGCATCTTTTTTCTGTAACTTCCCACACTTCCAATGTTTGACTTCACGAACCTCCATTCCATGACTTCACACACCTCCATTCTATGAGTTCACACACCTCCATTGTTTGACTTCACACACCTCCATTTTGACTTCACACACCTACATTCTGTGACTTCACACACCTCCATTTGTGACTTCACACACCACCATTTTGATTTCACACACTTCCATTCTGTGACTTCACACACCTCCATTCTGTGAGTTCACACACCTCCGTTTTGACTTCACACACTTCAATTCTGTGACTTCACACACCTCCATTATATGACTTCACACACCACCATTGTTTGAATTCACACACCTCCATTCTTTGACTTCACACACCTCCATTCCACGACTTCACACACCTCCATTCTATTAGTTCACACACTTCCATTCTATGAGATCACACACCACAATTTTGTCTTCACACAGCTCCATTCTATGACTTGCAAACCTCCATTCTGTGACTTCACACAACTCCATTCGGAGTTCACACACCTCCATTCGGTGACGTCACACACCTCCATTCTGACTTCACACACCTCCATTCTATGACTTCACACACTTCCATTCTATGACTTCACACACCTCCATTCTGTGACTTCACCCACCTCCATTGTGACTTCACACATCTCCATTCTGACTTCACGCAGCTCCATTCTATGACTTCACACACCTCCATTCTGTGCCTTCACCCACCTCGAATCTATGACTACACACCTCCATTCTGACTTCACACACCTCCATTCTGTGACTTCACACACCTCCATTCCATGACTTCACACACCTCCATTCCACGACTTCACACACCTCCATTCTATTAGTTCACACACTTCCATTCTATGAGATCACACACCACAATTTTGTCTTCACACACCTCCATTCTATGACTTCGCAAACCTCCATTCTGTGACTTCACACAACTCCATTCGGAGTTCACACACCTCCATTCGGTGACGTCACACACCTCCATTCTGACTTCACACACCTCCATTCTATGACTTCACACACTTCCATTCTATGACTTCACACACCTCCATTCTGTGACTTCACCCACCTCCATTCTGACTTCACACACCTCCATTCTGACTTCACACAGCTCCATTCTATGACTTCACACACCTCCATTCTGTGCCTTCACCCACCTCCAATCTATGACTACACACCTCCATTCTAACTTCACACACCTCCATTCTGTGACTTCACACACCTCCATTCCATGACTTCACACACCTTCATTTTTACTTCGGAAACATTCACACACCTCCATTCTATGACTTCACAAACCTCCATTCTGTGACTTCACACATGCACTTTGACTTCACACACCTCCAATATATGACTTCAAACACGTCAATTCTGTGACTCCACACACCTCCATTCTATGACTTCATAACGTCCATTCTGTGACTTCACACAGCTCCATTCTATGACTTCACACACTTCTATTCTATGACTTCACACCCCTCCATTCTGTGCCTTTACACAGCTCCATTCTGAGTTCACACACCTCCATTCTGTGACGTCACACACCTCTATTCTGTCACTTCCCACACCTCCATTCTGTGACTTCACACACCTCCATTCTATGACTTCACACACCTCTATTCTGACTTCACACACCTCCATTCTATGACTTCATACACCTCCATTCTGACTTCACACACCTCCATTCTATGACTTCGCACACCTCTCTTATGAATTCACACACCTCCATTCTGTGACTTCACACACCTCCATTCAATGACTTCACACACCTACATTCTTTGACTTCACACACTTCCAATCTGACATCACACACCTCCATTCTATGATTTCCCAGACCTCGAATCTGTGACTTCACTCACCTGCACTCTATGACTACCCACACCTCTTTCTATGACTTCACCCACCTCCAATTTATGACTACACACCTCCATTCTGACTTCACACACCTCCATTCTGTGACTTCACACACCTCCATTCTATGACTTCACACACCTCCATTCTATGACTTCACACACCTTCATTCTTACTTCAGAAACATCCATTCTATGACTTCACACACCTCCATTCTATGACTTCACACACTTCCATTCTATGACTTCACACACCTTCATTCTATGATTTCACACACCTCCATTCTGTGACTTCACAAACTTCCATTCTATGACCTCACACACCCTCATTCTATGATTTCACACACCTCCATTCTATGACTTCAAACATCCATTTTGACTTCACACACCTCCAATATATGACTTCAAACACCTCAGTTCTCTGACTTCACATACCTCCATTCTATGATCTCAAACCGTCCATTCTGTGACTTCACACACCTCCATTTTATGACTTCACACACTTCCATTCTATGACTTCACACACCTCCATTCTGTGACTTCACACACCTCCATTCTGAGTTCACACACCTCAATTCTGGGATTTCACACAACTCCAATCTGTGACTTCCCCCACCTCCATTCTCTGACTTCACACACCTCCATTCTATGACTTCACACACCTCCATTGTGACTACATGCACTACCATTCTATGAGTTCACACACCTCCATTCTGACTTCACACACCTCCATTCTATGACTTCACACATCTCCATTCTATGACTTCACACACCTCCTTTCTATGACTTCACCCAACTCCATTCTATGATTTCACACCTCCATTCTGACTTCACACATCTCCATTCTGTGACTTCACACACCTCCATTGTATGACTTCACACACCTCCATTCTATGACTTCACACACCTCCATTCTATGCCTTCACACACCTGCATTCTGTGACTTCACACACCTCCATTCTATGCCTTCACACACCTGCATTCTGTGACTTCACACACCTCCATTCTATGCCTTCACACACCTTCATTCTTACTTCACAAACATATATTCTATGACTTCACACACCTCCATTCTTTGACTTCACACACCTCCATTCTATGTCTTTACACACCTCCATTCTTTGACTTCACACACCTAAATTCTGAGTTGACACATCTCCATTCTGTGACTTCACACACCTCCATTCTTACTTCACACATCTCCGTTCTATGACTTCACACACCTTCATTTTTACTTTACAAACATCCATTCCATAACTTCACACACCTCCATTCTATGACTTCACACACCTCCATTTAGTGACTTCACACACCTCCATTCTATGACTTCACACACCTCCATTCTGTGACTTCACACACCTCCATTCTATGACTTCACACACCTCCATTCAGTGACTTCACACACCTCCAGTCTATGACTTCACACATCTACATTCTATGACTTCACACACCTCAATTCTGACTCACACAACTCCATTCTGTCACTTCACAAAACTCCATTCTATGATTTCACTTATCTCCATACTATGACTTCACACACCTCCATCTATGACTTCACACACCTCCATTATGAGTTCACACACCTCCATTCTGTGACTTCACACACCTCCATTCTGACTTCACACACCTCCATTGCATGACTTCACACACCTCCATTCTTTGACTTCACACACCTCCATTCTATGACTTCACAAACTTCCATTGGGACGTCACACACCTCCATTCTATGAGTTCACACACCTCCATTCTATGACTTCACACACCTAATTTCTATGACTTCACCCACCTCCATTTTATGACTTTACACCTCCATTCTGACTTCACACACCTCCATTCTGTGACTTCACACACCTCCATTCTATGAATTCACAAACTTCCATTGTGACGTCACACACCTCCATTCTATGATTTCACACACCTCCATTCTATGACTTCACTCACCTCCATTCTATGACTTCACACACCTCCTTTCTGAGTTGACACACCTCCATTCTATGACTTCACACACCTCCATTTTCCGACTTCACACCCCTCTAATTTGATTTCTCATACCTCCATTCTATGACTTCACAAACCTCCCTTCGGTGACTTCACAATACTCCATTCTATGACTTCCCACATCTACATTCTATGACTTCAAACACCTCAACTCTGACTCACACAACTCCATTCTGTGACTTCACACACATCCATTCCGGCTTCACACACCTCTATTGTATGACTTCACACACCACCATTCTCTGACTTCACACACCTCCATTCTATGACTTCACAAACTTCCATTGTGACGTCACACACCTCCATTCTATGACTTCACAAACCTCCATTCTGTGACTTCACACATGCATTTTGACTTCACACACCTCCAATATATGACTTCAAACACCTCAATTCTGTGACTCCACACACCTCCATTCTATGACTTCATAACGTCCATTCTGTGACTTCACACAGCTCCATTCTATGACTTCACACACTTCCATTCTATTACTTCACACACCTCCATTCTGTGCCTTTACACACCTCCATTCTGAGTTCACACACCTCCGTTCTGTGACGTCACACACCTCTATTCTGTCACTTCCCACACCTCCATTCTGTGACTTGACACACCTCCATTCTATGACTTCACACACCTCTATTCTGACTTCACACACCTCCATTCTATGACTTCATACACCTCCATTCTGACTTCACACACCTCCATTCTATGACTTCGCACACCTCTCTTCTGATTTCACACACCTCCATTCTGTGACTTCACACACCTCCATTCAATGACTTCACATACCTACATTCTTTGACTTCACACACCTCCAATCTGACATCACAGACCTCCATTCTATGATTTCACAGACCTCGAATCTGTGACTTCACTCACCTGCACTCTATGAGTACCCACACCTCTTTCTATGATTTCACCCACCTCCAATTTATGACTACACACCTCCATTCTGACTTCACACACCTCCATTCTGTGACTTCACACACCTCCATTCTATGACTTCACACACCTCCATTCTATGACTTCACACACCTTCATTCTTACTTCAGAAACATCCATTCTATGACTTCACACACCTCCATTCTATGACTTCACAAACCTCCATTCTGTGACTTCACACACCTCCATTCTGACTTCACACACTTCCATTCTATGACATCACACACTTCCATTCTATGACTTCACACACCTCCATTCTCTGACTTCACAGACTTACATTCTGAGTTACACACCTCTATTCTGTGATTTCACACATCTCCATTCTGTGACTTCACACACCTCCATTCTGGGACTTCACACACTTCCATTCTATGACTTCACACACCTTCATTCTATGATTTCACACACCTCCATTCTGTGACTTCACAAACCTCCATTCTATGACCTCACACACCCTCATTCTATGATTTCACACACCTCCATTCTATGACTTCACACATCCATTTTGACTTCACACACTTCCAATATATGACTTCAAACACCTCAGTTCTGTGACTTCACATACCTCCATTCTATGATCTCAAACCGTCCATTCTGTGACTTCACACACCTCCATTTTATGACTTCACACACTTCCATTCTGTGACTTCACACACCTCCATTCTGTGACTTTACACACCTCCATTCTGAGTTCACACCCCTCAATTCTTGGATTTCATACACCTCCAAACTGTGACTTCCCCCACCTGCATTCTGTGACTTCACACACCTCCATTCTATCACTTCACACACCTCCATTGTGACTACACACACTACCATTCTATGAGTTCACACACCTCTATTCTGACTTCACACACCTCCATTCTATGACTTCACACTCCTCCATTCTATGACTTCACACACCTCCTTTCTATGACTTCACCCAACTCTATTCTATGATTTCACACCTCCATTCTGACTTCACACACCTCCATTCTGTGACTTCACACACCTCCATTATATGACTTCACACACCTCCATTCTATGACTTCACACACCTCCATTCTATGCCTTCACACACCTGCATTCTGTGACTTCACACACCTCCATTCTATGACTTCACACACCTCCATTCTATGACTTCACACACCTCCATTGTGACTACACACACTACCATTCTATGAGTTCACACACCTCCATTCTGACTTCACACACCTCCATTCTATGACTTCACACACCTCCATTCTATGACTTCACACACCTCCTTTCTATGACTTCACCCAACTACATTCTATGACTTCACACCTCCATTCTGACTTCACACACCTCCATTCTGTGACTTCACACACCTCCATTATATGACTTCACACACCTCCATTCTATGACTTCACACACCTCCATTCTATGCCTTCACACACCTGCATTCTGTGACTTCACACACCTCCATTCTATGCCTTCACACACCTTCATTCTTACTTCACAAACATATATTCTATGACTTCACACATCTCCATTCTTTGACTTCACACACCTCCATTCTATGTCTTCACACACCTCCATTCTTTGACTTCACACACCTAAATTCTGAGTTGACACATCTCCATTCTGTGACTTCACACATCTCTGTTCTATGACTTCACACACCTTCATTTTTACTTTACAAACATCCATTCCATACCTTCACACACCTCCATTCTATGACTTCACACACCTCCATTTAGTGACTTCACACACCTCCATTCTATGACTTCACACACCTCCATTCTGTGACTTCACACACCTCCATTCTATGACTTCACACACCTCCATTCAGTGACTTCACACACCTCCATTCTATGACTTCACACATCTACATTCTATGACTTCACACACCTCAATTCTGACTCACACAACTCCATTTTGTCACTTCACAAAACTCCATTCTATGATTTCACATATCTCCATACTATGACTTCACACACCTCCATCTATGACTTCACACACCTCCATTATGAGTTCACACACCTCCATTCTGTGACTTCACACACCTCCATTCTGACTTCACACACCTCCATTGTATAACTTCACACACCTCCATTCTTTGACTTCACACACCTCCATTCTATGACTTCACAAACTTCCATTGTGACGTCACACACCTCCATTCTATGATTTCACACACCTCCATTCTATGACTTCACTCACCTCCATTCTATGACTTCACACACCTCCTTTCTGAGTTGACACACCTCCATTCTCTGACTTCACACACCTCCAATCTGAATTCACACACCTCCATTCTATGACTTCACCCACCTCCATTCTATGACTTCACACACCTCCATTTTCCGACTTCACACCCCTCCAATTTGATTTCTCATACCTCCATTCTATGACTTCACAAACCTCCCTTCGGTGACTTCACAATACTCCAGTCTATGACTTCCCACATCTACATTCTATGACTTCACACACCTCAATTCTGACTCACACAACTCCATTCTGTGATTTCACACACATCCATTCCGGCTTCACACACCTCCATTCTATGACTTCACACACCTTCATTCTTACTTCAGAAACATCCATTCTATGACTTCACACACCTCCATTCTATGACTTCACAAACCTCCATTCTGTGACTTCACACACCTCCATTCTGACTTCACACACTTCCATTCTATGACATCACACACTTCCATTCTATGACTTCACACACCTCCATTCTCTGACTTCACAGACTTACATTCTGAGTTACACACCTCTATTCTGTGATTTCACACATCTCCATTCTGTGACTTCACACACCTCCATTCTGGGACTTCACACACTTCCATTCTATGACTTCACACACCTTCATTCTATGATTTCACACACCTCCATTCTGTGACTTCACAAACCTCCATTCTATGACCTCACACACCCTCATTCTATGATTTCACACACCTCCATTCTATGACTTCACACATCCATTTTGACTTCACACACCTCCAATATATGACTTCAAACACCTCAGTTCTGTGACTTCACATACCTCCATTCTATGATCTCAAACCGTCCATTCTGTGACTTCACACACCTCCATTTTATGACTTCACACACTTCCATTCTATGACTTCACACACCTCCATTCTGTGACTTTACACACCTCAATTCTGAGTTCACACCCCTCAATTCTTGGACTTCATACACCTCCAAACTGTGACTTCCCCCACCTGCATTCTGTGACTTCACACACCTCCATTCTATCACTTCACACACCTCCATTGTGACTACACACACTACCATTCTATGAGTTCACACACCTCCATTCTGACTTCACACACCTCCATTCTATGACTTCACACTCCTCCATTCTATGACTTCACACACCTCCTTTCTATGACTTCACCCAACTCTATTCTATGATTTCACACCTCCATTCTGACTTCACACACCTCCATTCTGTGACTTCACACACCTCCATTATATGATTTCACACACCTCCATTCTATGACTTCACACACCTCCATTCTATGCCTTCACACACCTGCATTCTGTGACTTCACACACCTCCATTCTATGACTTCACACACCTCCATTCTATGACTTCACACACCTCCATTGTGACTACACACACTACCATTCTATGAGTTCACACACCTCCATTCTGACTTCACACACCTCCATTCTATGACTTCACACACCTCCATTCTATGACTTCACACACCTCCTTTCTATGACTTCACCCAACTCCATTCTATGACTTCACACCTCCATTCTGACTTCACACACCTCCATTCTGTGACTTCACACACCTCCATTATATGACTTCACACACCTCCATTCTATGACTTCACACACCTCCATTCTATGCCTTCACACACCTGCATTCTGTGACTTCACACACCTCCATTCTATGCCTTCACACACCTTCATTCTTACTTCACAAACATATATTCTATGACTTCACACACCTCCATTCTTTGACTTCACACACCTCCATTCTATGTCTTCACACACCTCCATTCTTTGACTTCACACACCTAAATTCTGAGTTGACACATCTCCATTCTGTGACTTCACACAACTCCATTCTGACTTCACACATCTCTGTCCTATGACTTCACACACCTTCATTTTTACTTTACAAACATCCATTCCATACCTTCACACACCTCCATTCTATGACTTCACACACCTCCATTTAGTGACTTCACACACCTCCGTTCTATGACTTCACACACCTCCATTCTGTGACTTCACACACCTCCATTCTATGACTTCACACACCTCCATTCAGTGACTTCACACACCTCCAGTCTATGACTTCACACATCTACATTCTATGACTTCACACACCTCAATTCTGACTCACACAACTCCATTTTGTCACTTCACAAAACTCCATTCTATGATTTCACATATCTCCATACTATGACTTCACACACCTCCATCTATGACTTCACACACCTCCATTATGAGTTCACACACCTCCATTCTGTGACTTCACACACCTCCATTCTGACTTCACACACCTCCATTGTATAACTTCACACACCTCCATTCTTTGACTTCACACACCTCCATTCTATGACTTCACAAACTTCCATTGTGACGTCACACACCTCCATTCTATGATTTCACACACCTCCATTCTATGACTTCACTCACCTCCATTCTATGACTTCACACACCTCCTTTCTGAGTTGACACACCTCCATTCTCTGACTTCACACACCTCCAATCTGAATTCACACACCTCCATTCTATGACTTCACCCACCTCCATTGTATGACTTCACACACCTCCATTTTCCGACTTCACACCCCTCCAATTTGATTTCTCATACCTCCATTCTATGACTTCACAAACCTCCCTTCGGTGACTTCACAATACTCCAGTCTATGACTTCCCACATCTACATTCTATGACTTCACACACCTCAATTCTGACTCACACAACTCCATTCTGTGACTTCACACACATCCATTCCGGCTTCACACATCTCCATTGTATGACTTCACACACCTCCATTCTCTGACTTCACACACCTCCATTCTATGACTTCACAAACTTCCACTGTGACGTCACACACCTCCATTCTATGAGTTCACACACCTCCATTCTATGACTTCACACACCTCCATTCTGACTTCACACACCTCTATTCTATGACTTCACAGACCTCGAATCTGTGACTTCACTCACCTCCACTCTATGACTTCACACATCTCCATTTTTGACTTCCCATACCTAATTTCTGTGACTTCACCCACCGCCATTCTATGACTTCACACCTCCATTCTGACTTCACACACCTCCATTCTATGACTTCACACACCTTCATTTTTACTTTACAAACATCCATTCCATACCTTCACACACCTCCATTCTATGACTTCACACACCTCCATTTAGTGACTTCACACACCTCCATTCTATGACTTCACACACCTCCATTCTGTGACTTCACACACCTCCATTCTATGACTTCACACACCTCCATTCAGTGACTTCACACACCTCCATTCTATGACTTCACACATCTACATTCTATGACTTCACACACCTCAATTCTGACTCACACAACTCCATTTTGTCACTTCACAAAACTCCATTCTATGATTTCACATATCTCCATACTATGACTTCACACACCTCCATCTATGACTTCACACACCTCCATTATGAGTTCACACACCTCCATTCTGTGACTTCACACACCTCCATTCTGACTTCACACACCTCCATTGTATAACTTCACACACCTCCATTCTTTGACTTCACACACCTCCATTCTATGACTTCACAAACTTCCATTGTGACGTCACACACCTCCATTCTATGATTTCACACACCTCCATTCTATGACTTCACTTACCTCCATTCTATGACTTCACACACCTCCTTTCTGAGTTGACACACCTCCATTCTCTGACTTCACACACCTCCAATCTGAATTCACACACCTCCATTCTATGACTTCACCCACCTCCATTCTATGACTTCACACACCTCCATTTTCCGACTTCACACCCCTCCAATTTGATTTCTCATACCTCCATTCTATGACTTCACAAACCTCCCTTCGGTGACTTCACAATACTCCAGTCTATGACTTCCCACATCTACATTCTATGACTTCACACACCTCAATTCTGACTCACACAACTCCATTCTGTGACTTCACACACATCCATTCCGGCTTCACACACCTCCATTGTATGACTTCACACACCTCCATTCTCTGACTTCACACACCTCCATTCTATGACTTCACAAACTTCCACTGTGACGTCACACACCTCCATTCTATGAGTTCACACACCTCCATTCTATGACTTCACACACCTCCATTCTGACTTCACACACCTCTATTCTATGACTTCACAGACCTCGAATCTGTGACTTCACTCACCTCCACTCTATGACTTCACACATCTCCATTTTTGACTTCCCATACCTAATTTCTGTGACTTCACCCACCGCCATTCTATGACTTCACACCTCCATTCTGACTTCACACACCTCCATTCTATGACTTCACACACCTCCATTCTGACTTCACACACCTCCATTCTGTGACTTCACACACCTCCATTCTGTGATTTCACACACCTCCATTCTATGACTTCACACATCTCCATTTTATGACGTCACACACATCCATTTTGACTTCTCACACCTCCATTCTGTGACTTCACACACCTCCATTCTATGACTTCACACACTTCCATTGTGACATCACACACCTCCATTCTATGAGTTCACAAACCTCCATTCTATGACTTCCCACACCTCCATTCTGACTTCACACACCTCCATTCTATTACTTCACAGACCTCGAATATGTGACTTCACTCACCTCCACTCTATGACTTCACACTCCTCCATTCTATGACTTCCCACACCTCCTTTCTATGACTTCACCCACCTCCATTTTATGACTTCACACACCTCCATTCTGTGACTTCACACACCTCCATTCTATGACCTCACACACCCTCATGATATGATTTCACACAACTCCATTCTATGACTTCACACACCCATTTTGACTTCACACACCTCCAATATATGACTTCAAACACCTCAATTCTGTGACTCCACACACCTCCATTCTATGACTTCAAACACTTCCAGTCTATGACTTCACACACCTCCAATCTGTGACTTCACACACCTCCATTTTATGACTACACACAATTCCATTCTATGACTTCACACACCTCCATTCTGTGACATCACACACCTCCATTCTATGACTTCACACACTTCCATTCTATGACTTCACACACCTCCATTCTATGACTTCACCCACCTCCATTCTATGACTTCCCACACCTGCATTCTGACTTCACACACCTCCATTCTATGACTTCACACATCTTCTTTCTGTAACTTCCCACACTTCCAATATTTCACTTCACAAACCTCCATTCCATGACTTCACACACCTCCATTCTATGAGTTCACACACCTCCATTCTTTGACTTCACACACCTCCATTTTGACTTCACACACCTACATTCTGTGACTTCACACACCTCCATTTGTCACTTCACACGCCACCATTTTGATTTCACACACCTCCATTCTGTGATTTCACACACCTCCATTCTTTGAGTTCACACATCCGTTTTGACTTCACACACTTCCATTCTGTGACTTCACACACCTCCATTCTGTGACTTCACACACCACCATTTTTTGATCACACACCTCCATTCTTTGACTTCACACACCTCCATTCCACGACTTCACACACCTCCATTCTATTAGTTCACACACATCCATTCTATGAGTTCACACACCGCAATATTTCTTCACACACCTCCTTTCTATGACTTCGCAAACCTCCATTCTGTGACTTCACACACCTCCATTCGGAGTTCACACACCTGCATTCGGTGACTTCACACACCTCCATTCTGACTTCACGCACCTCCATTCTGACTTCATAGAGCTCCATTCTATGACTTCACACACCTCTATTCTTACTTTACAAACATCCATTCTATAACTTCACACAACTCCATTTTATGACGTCACACACCTCCATTTTGACTCCTCACACCTCCATTCTGTGACTTCACACACCTCCATTCTATGACATGACACCCTTCCATTGTGACGTCACACACCTCCATTCTATGAGTTCACACACCTCCATTCTATGATTTCCCACACCTGCATTCTGACTTCACACACCTCAATTCTTTGACTTCACGCATCTTCTTTCTGTAACTTCCCACACTTCCAATGTTTGACTTCACGAACCTCCATTCCATGACTTCACACACCTTCATTCTATGAGTTCACACACCTCCATTCTTTGACTTCACACACATCCATTTTGACTTCACACACCTACATTCTGTGACTTCACACACCTCCATTTGTGACTTCACACACCACCATTTTGATTTCACACACCTCCATTCTGTGACTTCACACACCTCCATTCTTTGAGTTCACACACCTCCGCTTTGACTTCATACACTTCAATTCTGTGACTTCACACACCTCCATTATGTGACTTCACGCACCACCATTGTTTGACTTCACACACCTCTATTCTTTGACTTCACACACCTCCATTCCACGACTTCACACACCTCCATTCTATTAGTTCACACACTTCCATTCTATGAGTTCACACACCACAATTTTGTCTTCACACACCTCCATTCTATGACTTTGCAAACCTCCATTCTCTGACTTCACACACCTCCATTCGGAGTTCACACACCTCCATTCGGTGACTTCACACACCTCCATTCTGACTTCACACACCTCCATTCTATGACTTCACACACTTCCATTCTATGACTTCACCCACCTCCATTCTGACCTCACACACCTCCATTCTGACTTCACACAGCTCCATTCTATGACTTCACACACCTCCATTCTGTGCCTTCACCCACCTCCAATCTATGACTACACACCTCCATTCTGACTTCACACACCTCCATTCTGTGACTTCACACACCTCCATTCCATGACTTCACACACCTTCATTTTTACTTTGGAAACATTCACACACCTCCATTCTATGACTTCACAAACCTCCATTCTGTGACTTCACACATGCATTTTGACTTCACACACCTCCAATATATGACTTCAAACACCTCAATTCTGTGACTCCACACACCTCCATTCTATGACTTCATAACGTCCATTCTGTGACATCACACAGCTCCATTCTATGACTTCACACACTTCCATTCTATGACTTCACACACCTCCATTCTGTGCCTTTACACACCTCCATTCTGAGTTCACACACCTCCATTCTGTGACGTCACACACCTCTATTCTGTCACTTCCCACACCTCCATTCTGTGACTTCACACACCTCCATTCTATGACTTCACACACCTCTATTCTGACTTCACACACCTCCATTCTATGACTTCATACACCTCCATTCTGACTTCACACAACTCCATTCTATGACTACACACACATCCATTCTATGACTTCACACACCTCCTTTCTATGACTTCTCCAAACTCCATTGTATGACTTCACACCTCCATTCTGACATCACACACCTCCATTCTGTGACTTTACACACCTCCATTCTATGACTTCACACACCTCCATTCTATGACTTCACACACCTCCATTCTGTGCCTTCACACACCTCCATTCTTTGTCTTCACACACCTCCATTCTGTGACTTCACACACCTCCATTCTCAGTTCACACACCTCCATTCTGTGACTTCTCACACCTCGATTCTGTGACTTCACACACCTCCAATCTGAGACTTCACGCACTTCCATTCTATGACTTCACACACCTCCATTCTATGACTTCACACACCTCCATTCTGTGACTTCACACACTTCCATTCTATCACCTCACACACCCTCATTCTGTGATTTCACACGCCTCCATTCTATGACTTCACACATCCATTTTTATTTCACACACCGACAATATATGACTTCAAACACATCAGTTCTGTGACTTCACACACCTCCATTCTATGACTTCATACCGTCCATTCTGTGACTTCACACACCTCCATTCTATGACTTCACACACTTCCATTCTATGACTTCACACACCTCCATTCTGTGACTTTACACACCTCCATTCTGGGTTCACACACCTCCATTCTGTGACTTCACCCTCCTTCAATCTGTGACTTCCCACACCTCCATTCTGTGACTTCAGATACCTCCATTCTATGACTTTACACGCCTTCATTCTTACTTCAAAAACACCCATTCTATGACTTCACACACCTCCATTCTATGACTTCCCACTCCTCTATTCTGTGACTTCACACACCTCCATTCTATGACTTCACACTCCTCCATTGTGACTACACACGCCTCCATTCTATGAGTTCACACACCGCCATTCTGACTTCACACACCTCCATTCTCTGACTTCACACACCTCCATTCTGAATTCACACAGCTCAATTCTGTGACTTCACAAAATTCCATTCTGACTTCACACACCTCCATTGTATGAATTCACACACCTCCATTCTGTGACTTCACACACTTCCATTGTGACGTCACACACCTCCATTCTATGAGTTCACACACCTCCATTCTATGACTTCACACACCTCCATTCTGACTTCACAAACCTCTATTCTATGACTTCGCACACCTCCGTTCTGACATCACACACCTCTATTCTATGACTTTAAACCCGTCACTTCAGTGACTTCACACTCCTCCAATATATGACTTCAAACACCTCAATTCTGTGACTTCACACACCTCCATTCTATGAATTCAAATCGTCCGTTCTGTGACTTCACACACCTCCATTCTATGAATTCACACACTTCATTCTATGACTTCATACACCTCCATTCTGTGACTTTACACACCTCCATTCTGAGTTCACACACCTCAATTCGGGGACTTCACAGACCTCCAATCTGTGACTTCCCACACCTCCATTCTGTGACTTCACACACCTCAATTCTGTGACTTCACAGACCTCCATTCTATGCCTTCACTCACCTCCATTCTGAGTTCACACTCCTCTATTCTGTGATTTCACACACCTTCAATTCTGTGACTTCACACACCTCCATTCTGTGACTTCACACTCTTCGATTCTATGACTTCACAAACCTTCATTCTATGATTTCACACACCTCCATTCTGTGACTTCACAAACCTCCATTCTGTGTCTTCACACACTTCCATTCTCTGACTTCACACACTTCCATTCTATGACTTCACACACCTCCATTCTCTGACTTCACACACCTCCATTCTGAGTTCACACACCTCCATTCTGTGACTTCACACACCTCCATTCTCTGACTTCACACACCTCCATTCTGAGTTCACACACCTCCATTCTGTGACTTCACAAACCTCCATTCTGAGACTTCACACACCTCCATTCTGTGACTTCACAAACCTCCATTCTATGACCTCACACACCCTCATTCTATGATTTCACACACCTCCATTCTATGACGTCACACATCCATTTTGACTTCACACACCTCCAATATATGACTTCAAACACCTCAATTCTGTGACTTCACACACCTCCATTCTATGACTTCAAACCGTCCATTCTGTGATTTCACACACCTCCATTCTATGACTTCACACACTTCATTCTATGACTTCACACACCTCCATTCTGTGACTTTACACACCTCCATTCTGGGTTCACACACCTCAATCCTGGGACTTCACAGACCTCCAATCTGTGACTTCCCACACCTCCATTCTGTGACTTCACACACCTCCATTCTGTGACTTCACACACCTCCATTCTATGACTTCAAACCGTCCATTTTGTGACTTCACACACCTCCATTCTATGCCTTCACTCACCTCCATTCTGAGTTCACACACCTCTATTCTATGATTTCACACACCTCCATTCTGTGACTTCACAAACCTCCATTCTGTGACTTCACACACTTCAATTCTATGACTTCACACAACTTCATTCTATGATTTCACACACCTCCATTCTGTGACTTCACAAAACTCCATTCTATGACCTCACACACGCTCATTCTATGATTTCACACACCTCCATTCTATGACTTCACACATCAATTTTGACTTCACACACCTCCAATATATGACTTCAAACACCACAATTCTGTGACTTCACACACCTCCATTCTATGACTTCAAACCGTCCATTCTGTGACTTCACACACCTCCATTCTATGACTTCACTCACCTCCATTCTGAGTTCACACACCTCTATTCTGTGATTTCACACACCTTCCATTCTGTGACTTCACACACCTCCATTCTGTGACTTCACACACTTCCATTCTATGACTTCACAAACCTTCATTCTATGATTTCACACACCTCCATTCTGTGACTTCACAAACCTCCATTCTATGCCCTCACACACCCTCATTCTATGATTTCACACACCTCCATTCTATGACTTCAAACCGTCCATTCTGTGACTTCACACACCACCATTCTATGACTTCACACACTTCATTCTATGACTTCACACACCTCCATTCTGTGACTTTGCACACCTCCATTGTGACTTCACACACCGCCATTCTATGACTTCACAGACCTCGAATATGTGACTTCACTCACCTCCACTCTATGACTTCACACTCCTCCATTCTATGACTTCCCACACCTCCTTTCTATGACTTCACCCACCTCCATTTTATGACTTCACACACCTCCATTCTGTGACTCCACACACCTCCATTCTATGACTTCACACAATTCCATTCTATGAATTCACCCACCTCCATTCTATGTCTTCACACCTCCATTCTGACTTCACACACCTCCATTCTGTGACATCACACACCTCCATTCTATGACTTCACACACCTCCATTCTATGACTTCCCACACCTGCATTCTGATTTCACACACCTCAATTCTATGACTTCACGCATCTTCTTTCTGTAACTTCCCACACTTCCAATGTTTGACTTCACGAACCTCCATTCCATGACTTCACACACCTCCATTCTATGAGTTCACACACCTCCATTCTTTGACTTCACACACCTCCATTTTGACTTCACACACCTGCATTCTGAGACTTCACACACCTCAATTTGTGACTTCACACACCACCATTTTGATTTCACACACCTCCATTCTGTGACTTCACACACCTCCATTCTTTGAGTTCACACACCTCCGTTTTGACTTCACACACTTCAATTCTGTGACTTCACACACCTCCATTATGTGACTTCACACACCACCATTGTTTGACTTCACACACCGCATTCTTTGACTTCACACACATCCATTCCACGACTTCACACACCTCCATTCTATTAGTTCACACACTTCCATTCTATGAGTTCACACACCACAATTTTGTCTTCACACACCTCCATTCTATGACTTCGCAAACCTCCATTCTGTGACTTCACACAACTCCATTCGGAGTTCACACACCTCCATTCTGTGACTTCACACACCTCCATTCTGACTTCACACACCTCCATTCTATGACTTCACACACTTCCATTCTATGACTTCACACACCTCCATTCTGTGACTTCACACACATCCAATCTATGACTACACACCTCCATTCTGACTTCACACACCTCCATTCTGTGACTTCACACACGTTCATTTTTACTTCGGAAATATTCACACACCTCCATTTTATGACTTCACAAACCTCCATTCTGTGACTTCACACATGCATTTTGACTTCACACACCTCAAATATATGACTTCAAACACCTCAATTCTGTGACTCCACACACCTCCATTCTATGACTTCATAACGTCCATTCTGTGACTTCACACAGCTCCATTCTATGACTTCACACACTTCCATTCCATGACTTCACACACCTCCATTCTGTGCCTTTACACACCTCCATTCTGGGTTCACACACCTCCATTCTGTGACGTCACACACCTCTATTCTGTCACTTCCCACACCTCCATTCTGTGACTTCATACACCTCCATTCTATGACTTCACACACCTCTATTCTGACTTCACACACCTCAATCCTATGACTTCATACACCTCCATTCTGACTTCACACACCTCCATTCTATGACTTCGCACACCTCTCTTCTTATTTCACACACCTCCATTCTGTGACTTCACACACCTCCATTCAATGACTTCACACACCTACATTCTTTGACTTCACACACCTCCAATCTGACATCACACACCTCCATTCTATGATTTCCCAGACCTCGAATCTGTGACTTCACTCACCTGCACTCTATGACTACCCACACCTCTTTCTATGACTTCACCCACCTCCAATCTATGACTACACACCTCCATTCTGACTTCACACACCTCCATTCTGTGACTTCACACACCTCCATTCTATGACTTCACACACCTCCATTCTATGACTTCACACATCTTCATTCTTACTTCAGAAACATCCATTCTATGACTTCACACACCTCCATTCTATGACTTCACAAACCTCCATTCTGTGACTTCACACACCTCCATTCTGACTTCACACACTTCCATTCTATGACATCACACACTGCCATTCTATGACTTCACACACCTCCATTCTCTGACTTCACAGGCTTACATTCTGAGTTACACACCTCTATTCTGTGATTTCACACATCTCCATTCTGTGACTTCACACACCTCCATTCTGTGACTTCACACACTTCCATTCTATGACTTCACAAACCTTCATTCTATGATTTCACACACCTCCATTCTGTGACTTCACAAACCTCCATTCTATGACCTCACACACCCTCATTCTATGATTTCACACCCCTCCATTCTATGACTTCACACATCCATTTTGACTTCACACACCTGCAATATATGACTTCAAACACCTCAGTTCTGTGACTTCATATACCTCCATTTTATGATCTCAAACCGTCCATTCTGTGACTTCAAACACCTCCATTTTCTGACTTCACACACTTCCATTCTATGACTTCACACACCTCCCTTCTGTGACTTTACACACCTCCATTCTGAGTTCACACACCTCAATTCTGGGACTTCACACACCTCCAATCTGTGACTTCCCCCACCTCCATTCTGTGACTTCACACACCTCCATTCTATGACTTCACACACCTCCATTGTGACTACACACTCTACCATTCTATGAGTTCACACACCTCCATTCTGACTTCACACACCTACATTCTATGACTTCACACACCTCCATTCTATTACTTCACACACCTCCTTTCTATGACTTCACCCAACTCCATTCTATGATTTCACACCTCCATTCTGACTTCACACACCTCCATTCTGTGACTTCACACACCTCCATTATATGACTTCACACACCTCCATTCTATGACTTCACACACCTCCATTCTATGCCTTCACACACCTGCATTCTGTGACTTCACACACCTCCATTCTATGCCTTCACACACCTTCATTCTTAATTCACAAACATATATTCTATGACTTCACACACCTCCATTCTTTGACTTCACACACCTCCATTCTATGTCTTCACACACCTCCATTCTTTGACTTCACACACCTAAATTCTGAGTTGACACATCTCCATTCTGTGACTTCACACACCTCCATTCTGACTTCACACATCTCCGTTCTATGACTTCACACACCTTCATTTTTACTTTACAAACATCCATTCCATAACTTCACACACCTCCATTCTATGACTTCACACACCTCCATTCAGTGACTTCACACACCTCCGTTCTATGACTTCACACACCTCCATTCTGTGACTTCACACACCTCCATTCTATGACTTCACACACCTCCATTCAGTGACTTCACACACCTCCATTCTATGACTTCACACATCTACATTCTATGACTTCACACACCTCAATTCTGACTCACACAACTCCATTCTGTCACTTCACAAAACTCCATTCTATGATTTCACATATCTCCATACTATGACTTCACACACCTCCATTATGAGTTCACACACGTTCATTCTGTGACTTCACACACCCCCATTCTGACTTCACACACCTCCATTCTATGACTTCACAAACTTCCATTGTGACGTCACTCACCTCCATTCTATGAGTTCACACACCTCCATTCTATGACTTCACACACCTAATTTCTATGACTTCACCCACCTCCATTTTATGACTTTACACCTCCATTCTGACTTCACACACCTCCATTCTGTGACTTCACACACCTCCATTCTTTGAATTCACACACCTCCATTCTATGACTTCACTCACCTCCATTCTATGACTTGAAACACCTCCTTTCTGAGTTGACACACCTCCATTCTGACTTCACACACCTCCATTCTATGACTTCACACACCTACATTCTTTGACTTCACACACCTCCAATCTGACATCACACACCTCCATTCTATGATTTCCCAGACCTCGAATCTGTGACTTCACTCACCTGCACTCTATGACTACCCACACCTCTTTCTATGACTTCACCCACCTCCAATCTATGACTACACACCTCCATTCTGACTTCACACACCTCCATTCTGTGACTTCACACACCTCCATTCTATGACTTCACACACCTCCATTCTATGACTTCACACATCTTCATTCTTACTTCAGAAACATCCATTCTATGACTTCACACACCTCCATTCTATGACTTCACAAACCTCCATTCTGTGACTTCACACACCTCCATTCTGACTTCACACACTTCCATTCTATGACATCACACACTGCCATTCTATGACTTCACACACCTCCATTCTCTGACTTCACAGGCTTACATTCTGAGTTACACACCTCTATTCTGTGATTTCACACATCTCCATTCTGTGACTTCACACACCTCCATTCTGTGACTTCACACACTTCCATTCTATGACTTCACAAACCTTCATTCTATGATTTCACACACCTCCATTCTGTGACTTCACAATCCTCCATTCTATGACCTCACACACCCTCATTCTATGATTTCACACCCCTCCATTCTATGACTTCACACATCCATTTTGACTTCACACACCTGCAATATATGACTTCAAACACCTCAGTTCTGTGACTTCATATACCTCCATTCTATGATCTCAAACCGTCCATTCTGTGACTTCAAACACCTCCATTTTATGACTTCACACACTTCCATTCTATGACTTCACACACCTCCCTTCTGTGACTTTACACACCTCCATTCTGAGTTCACACACCTCAATTCTGGGACTTCACACACCTCCATTCTGTGACTTCACACACCTCCATTCTATGACTTCACACACCTCCATTGTGACTACACACTCTACCATTCTATGAGTTCACACACCTCCATTCTGACTTCACACACCTACATTCTATGACTTCACACACCTCCATTCTATTACTTCACACACCTCCTTTCTATGACTTCACCCAACTCCATTCTATGATTTCACACCTCCATTCTGACTTCACACACCTCCATTCTGTGACTTCACACACCTCCATTATATGACTTCACACACCTCCATTCTATGACTTCACACACCTCCATTCTATGCCTTCACACACCTGCATTCTGTGACTTCACACACCTCCATTCTATGCCTTCACACACCTTCATTCTTAATTCACAAACATATATTCTATGACTTCACACACCTCCATTCTTTGACTTCACACACCTCCATTCTATGTCTTCACACACCTCCATTCTTTGACTTCACACACCTAAATTCTGAGTTGACACATCTCCATTCTGTGACTTCACACACCTCCATTCTGACTTCACACATCTCCGTTCTATGACTTCACACACCTTCATTTTTACTTTACAAACATCCATTCCATAACTTCACACACCTCCATTCTATGACTTCACACACCTCCATTCAGTGACTTCACACACCTCCGTTCTATGACTTCACACACCTCCATTCTGTGACTTCACACACCTCCATTCTATGACTTCACACACCTCCATTCAGTGACTTCACACACCTCCATTCTATGACTTCACACATCTACATTCTATGACTTCACACACCTCAATTCTGACTCACACAACTCCATTCTGTCACTTCACAAAACTCCATTCTATGATTTCACATATCTCCATACTATGACTTCACACACCTCCATTATGAGTTCACACACGTTCATTCAGTGACTTCACACACCCCCATTCTGACTTCACACACCTCCATTCTATGACTTCACAAACTTCCATTGTGACGTCACTCACCTCCATTCTATGAGTTCACACACCTCCATTCTATGACTTCACACACCTAATTTCTATGACTTCACCCACCTCCATTTTATGACTTTACACCTCCATTCTGACTTCACACACCTCCATTCTGTGACTTCACACACCTCCATTCTTTGAATTCACACACCTCCATTCTATGACTTCACTCACCTCCATTCTATGACTTGAAACACCTCCTTTCTGAGTTGACACACCTCCATTCTGACTTCACACACCTCCATTCTATGACTTCACACACCTACATTCTTTGACTTCACACACCTCCAATCTGACATCACACACCTCCATTCTATGATTTCCCAGACCTCGAATCTGTGACTTCACTCACCTGCACTCTATGACTACCCACACCTCTTTCTATGACTTCACCCACCTCCAATCTATGACTACACACCTCCATTCTGACTTCACACACCTCCATTCTGTGACTTCACACACCTCCATTCTATGACTTCACACACCTCCATTCTATGACTTCACACATCTTCATTCTTACTTCAGAAACATCCATTCTATGACTTCACACACCTCCATTCTATGACTTCACAAACCTCCATTCTGTGACTTCACACACCTCCATTCTGACTTCACACACTTCCATTCTATGACATCACACACTGCCATTCTATGACTTCACACACCTCCATTCTCTGACTTCACAGGCTTACATTCTGAGTTACACACCTCTATTCTGTGATTTCACACATCTCCATTCTGTGACTTCACACACCTCCATTCTGTGACTTCACACACTTCCATTCTATGACTTCACAAACCTTCATTCTATGATTTCACACACCTCCATTCTGTGACTTCACAATCCTCCATTCTATGACCTCACACACCCTCATTCTATGATTTCACACCCCTCCATTCTATGACTTCACACATCCATTTTGACTTCACACACCTGCAATATATGACTTCAAACACCTCAGTTCTGTGACTTCATATACCTCCATTCTATGATCTCAAACCGTCCATTCTGTGACTTCAAACACCTCCATTTTATGACTTCACACACTTCCATTCTATGACTTCACACACCTCCCTTCTGTGACTTTACACACCTCCATTCTGAGTTCACACACCTCAATTCTGGGACTTCACACACCTCCAATCTGTGACTTCCCCCACCTCCATTCTGTGACTTCACACACCTCCATTCTATGACTTCACACACCTCCATTGTGACTACACACTCTACCATTCTATGAGTTCACACACCTCCATTCTGACTTCACACACCTACATTCTATGACTTCACACACCTCCATTCTATTACTTCACACACCTCCTTTCTATGACTTCACCCAACTCCATTCTATGATTTCACACCTCCATTCTGACTTCACACACCTCCATTCTGTGACTTCACACACCTCCATTATATGACTTCACACACCTCCATTCTATGACTTCACACACCTCCATTCTATGCCTTCACACACCTGCATTCTGTGACTTCACACACCTCCATTCTATGCCTTCACACACCTTCATTCTTAATTCACAAACATATATTCTATGACTTCACACACCTCCATTCTTTGACTTCACACACCTCCATTCTATGTCTTCACACACCTCCATTCTTTGACTTCACACACCTAAATTCTGAGTTGACACATCTCCATTCTGTGACTTCACACACCTCCATTCTGACTTCACACATCTCCGTTCTATGACTTCACACACCTTCATTTTTACTTTACAAACATCCATTCCATAACTTCACACACCTCCATTCTATGACTTCACACACCTCCATTCAGTGACTTCACACACCTCCGTTCTATGACTTCACACACCTCCATTCTGTGACTTCACACACCTCCATTCTATGACTTCACACACCTCCATTCAGTGACTTCACACACCTCCATTCTATGACTTCACACATCTACATTCTATGACTTCACACACCTCAATTCTGACTCACACAACTCCATTCTGTCACTTCACAAAACTCCATTCTATGATTTCACATATCTCCATACTATGACTTCACACACCTCCATTATGAGTTCACACACGTTCATTCTGTGACTTCACACACCCCCATTCTGACTTCACACACCTCCATTCTATGACTTCACAAACTTCCATTGTGACGTCACTCACCTCCATTCTATGAGTTCACACACCTCCATTCTATGACTTCACACACCTAATTTCTATGACTTCACCCACCTCCATTTTATGACTTTACACCTCCATTCTGACTTCACACACCTCCATTCTGTGACTTCACACACCTCCATTCTTTGAATTCACACACCTCCATTCTATGACTTCACTCACCTCCATTCTATGACTTGAAACACCTCCTTTCTGAGTTGACACACCTCCATTCTGACTTCACACACCTCCATTCTATGACTTCACACACCTACATTCTTTGACTTCACACACCTCCAATCTGACATCACACACCTCCATTCTATGATTTCCCAGACCTCGAATCTGTGACTTCACTCACCTGCACTCTATGACTACCCACACCTCTTTCTATGACTTCACCCACCTCCAATCTATGACTACACACCTCCATTCTGACTTCACACACCTCCATTCTGTGACTTCACACACCTCCATTCTATGACTTCACACACCTCCATTCTATGACTTCACACATCTTCATTCTTACTTCAGAAACATCCATTCTATGACTTCACACACCTCCATTCTATGACTTCACAAACCTCCATTCTGTGACTTCACACACCTCCATTCTGACTTCACACACTTCCATTCTATGACATCACACACTGCCATTCTATGACTTCACACACCTCCATTCTCTGACTTCACAGGCTTACATTCTGAGTTACACACCTCTATTCTGTGATTTCACACATCTCCATTCTGTGACTTCACACACCTCCATTCTGTGACTTCACACACTTCCATTCTATGACTTCACAAACCTTCATTCTATGATTTCACACACCTCCATTCTGTGACTTCACAATCCTCCATTCTATGACCTCACACACCCTCATTCTATGATTTCACACCCCTCCATTCTATGACTTCACACATCCATTTTGACTTCACACACCTGCAATATATGACTTCAAACACCTCAGTTCTGTGACTTCATATACCTCCATTCTATGATCTCAAACCGTCCATTCTGTGACTTCAAACACCTCCATTTTATGACTTCACACACTTCCATTCTATGACTTCACACACCTCCCTTCTGTGACTTTACACACCTCCATTCTGAGTTCACACACCTCAATTCTGGGACTTCACACACCTCCATTCTGTGACTTCACACACCTCCATTCTATGACTTCACACACCTCCATTGTGACTACACACTCTACCATTCTATGAGTTCACACACCTCCATTCTGACTTCACACACCTACATTCTATGACTTCACACACCTCCATTCTATTACTTCACACACCTCCTTTCTATGACTTCACCCAACTCCATTCTATGATTTCACACCTCCATTCTGACTTCACACACCTCCATTCTGTGACTTCACACACCTCCATTATATGACTTCACACACCTCCATTCTATGACTTCACACACCTCCATTCTATGCCTTCACACACCTGCATTCTGTGACTTCACACACCTCCATTCTATGCCTTCACACACCTTCATTCTTAATTCACAAACATATATTCTATGACTTCACACACCTCCATTCTTTGACTTCACACACCTCCATTCTATGTCTTCACACACCTCCATTCTTTGACTTCACACACCTAAATTCTGAGTTGACACATCTCCATTCTGTGACTTCACACACCTCCATTCTGACTTCACACATCTCCGTTCTATGACTTCACACACCTTCATTTTTACTTTACAAACATCCATTCCATAACTTCACACACCTCCATTCTATGACTTCACACACCTCCATTCAGTGACTTCACACACCTCCGTTCTATGACTTCACACACCTCCATTCTGTGACTTCACACACCTCCATTCTATGACTTCACACACCTCCATTCAGTGACTTCACACACCTCCATTCTATGACTTCACACATCTACATTCTATGACTTCACACACCTCAATTCTGACTCACACAACTCCATTCTGTCACTTCACAAAACTCCATTCTATGATTTCACATATCTCCATACTATGACTTCACACACCTCCATTATGAGTTCACACACGTTCATTCAGTGACTTCACACACCCCCATTCTGACTTCACACACCTCCATTCTATGACTTCACAAACTTCCATTGTGACGTCACTCACCTCCATTCTATGAGTTCACACACCTCCATTCTATGACTTCACACACCTAATTTCTATGACTTCACCCACCTCCATTTTATGACTTTACACCTCCATTCTGACTTCACACACCTCCATTCTGTGACTTCACACACCTCCATTCTTTGAATTCACACACCTCCATTCTATGACTTCACTCACCTCCATTCTATGACTTGAAACACCTCCTTTCTGAGTTGACACACCTCCATTCTGACTTCACACACCTCCATTCTATGACTTCACACACCTACATTCTTTGACTTCACACACCTCCAATCTGACATCACACACCTCCATTCTATGATTTCCCAGACCTCGAATCTGTGACTTCACTCACCTGCACTCTATGACTACCCACACCTCTTTCTATGACTTCACCCACCTCCAATCTATGACTACACACCTCCATTCTGACTTCACACACCTCCATTCTGTGACTTCACACACCTCCATTCTATGACTTCACACACCTCCATTCTATGACTTCACACATCTTCATTCTTACTTCAGAAACATCCATTCTATGACTTCACACACCTCCATTCTATGACTTCACAAACCTCCATTCTGTGACTTCACACACCTCCATTCTGACTTCACACACTTCCATTCTATGACATCACACACTGCCATTCTATGACTTCACACACCTCCATTCTCTGACTTCACAGGCTTACATTCTGAGTTACACACCTCTATTCTGTGATTTCACACATCTCCATTCTGTGACTTCACACACCTCCATTCTGTGACTTCACACACTTCCATTCTATGACTTCACAAACCTTCATTCTATGATTTCACACACCTCCATTCTGTGACTTCACAATCCTCCATTCTATGACCTCACACACCCTCATTCTATGATTTCACACCCCTCCATTCTATGACTTCACACATCCATTTTGACTTCACACACCTGCAATATATGACTTCAAACACCTCAGTTCTGTGACTTCATATACCTCCATTCTATGATCTCAAACCGTCCATTCTGTGACTTCAAACACCTCCATTTTATGACTTCACACACTTCCATTCTATGACTTCACACACCTCCCTTCTGTGACTTTACACACCTCCATTCTGAGTTCACACACCTCAATTCTGGGACTTCACACACCTCCAATCTGTGACTTCCCCCACCTCCATTCTGTGATTTCACACACCTCCATTCTATGACTTCACACACCTCCATTGTGACTACACACTCTACCATTCTATGAGTTCACACACCTCCATTCTGACTTCACACACCTACATTCTATGACTTCACACACCTCCATTCTATTACTTCACACACCTCCTTTCTATGACTTCACCCAACTCCATTCTATGATTTCACACCTCCATTCTGACTTCACACACCTCCATTCTGTGACTTCACACACCTCCATTATATGACTTCACACACCTCCATTCTATGACTTCACACACCTCCATTCTATGCCTTCACACACCTGCATTCTGTGACTTCACACACCTCCATTCTATGCCTTCACACACCTTCATTCTTAATTCACAAACATATATTCTATGACTTCACACACCTCCATTCTTTGACTTCACACACCTCCATTCTATGTCTTCACACACCTCCATTCTTTGACTTCACACACCTAAATTCTGAGTTGACACATCTCCATTCTGTGACTTCACACACCTCCATTCTGACTTCACACATCTCCGTTCTATGACTTCACACACCTTCATTTTTACTTTACAAACATCCATTCCATAACTTCACACACCTCCATTCTATGACTTCACACACCTCCATTCAGTGACTTCACACACCTCCGTTCTATGACTTCACACACCTCCATTCTGTGACTTCACACACCTCCATTCTATGACTTCACACACCTCCATTCAGTGACTTCACACACCTCCATTCTATGACTTCACACATCTACATTCTATGACTTCACACACCTCAATTCTGACTCACACAACTCCATTCTGTCACTTCACAAAACTCCATTCTATGATTTCACATATCTCCATACTATGACTTCACACACCTCCATCTATGACTTCACACACCTCCATTATGAGTTCACACACGTTCATTCTGTGACTTCACACACCCCCATTCTGACTTCACACACCTCCATTCTATGACTTCACAAACTTCCATTGTGACGTCACTCACCTCCATTCTATGAGTTCACACACCTCCATTCTATGACTTCACACACCTAATTTCTATGACTTCACCCACCTCCATTTTATGACTTTACACCTCCATTCTGACTTCACACACCTCCATTCTGTGACTTCACACACCTCCATTCTTTGAATTCACACACCTCCATTCTATGACTTCACTCACCTCCATTCTATGACTTGAAACACCTCCTTTCTGAGTTGACACACCTCCATTCTGACTTCACACACCTCCATTCTATGACTTCACACACCTCCATTCTATGACTTCACACACCTCCTTTCTATGACTTCACCCAACTCCATTCTATGATTTCACACCTCCATTCTGACTTCACACACCTCCATTCTGTGACTTCACACACCTCCATTATATGACTTCACACACCTCCATTCTATGACTTCACCCACCTCCATTCTATGACTTCACACACCTCCATTTTCCGACTTCACACCCCTCTAATTTGATTTCTCATACCTCCATTCTATGACTTCACAAACCTCCCTTCGGTGAGTTCACAATACTCCATTCTATGACTTCCCACATCTACATTCTATGACTTCACACACCTCAATTCTGACTCACACAACTCCATTCTGTGACTTCACACACCTCCATTCCGGCTTCACACATCTCCATTGTATGACTTCACACACCTCCATTCTCTGACTTCACACACCTCCATTCTATAACTTCACAAACTTCCATTATGACGTCACACACCTCCATTCTATGAGTTCACACACCTCCATTCTATGACTTCACACTCCTCCATTCTAACTTCACACACCTCTATTCTATGACTTCACAGACCTCGAATCTGTGACTTCACTCACCTCCACTCTATGACTTGACACTTCTCCATTTTTGACTTCCCACACCTAATTTCGGTGACTTCACCCACCGCCATTCTATGACTTCACACCTCCATTCTGACTTCACACACCTCCATTCTATGACTTCACACACCTCCATTCTGACTTCACACACCTCCATTCTGTGACTTCACACACCTCCATTCTGTGATTTCACACACCTCCATTCTGTGATTTCACACACCTGAATTCTATGACTTCACACACCTCCATTCTGTGACTTCACACACCTCCATTCTATGACTTCACACACCTACATTCTATGACTTAACACACTTACATTTTGACTTCACACACCTGCATTCTATGAGTTCACACAACTGCATTATGACTTCACACACCTCCATTCTATGACTTCACACACATCCATTCTCCGAATTCACACCCCTCTAATTTGATTTCTCATACCTCCATTCTATGACTTCACAAACCTCCCTTTTGTGACTTCACAATACACCATTCTATGACTTCACACATCTACATTCTATGACTTCACACACCTCAATTCTGACTCACACTTCTCCATTTTGTCACTTCACAAAACTCCATTCTATGATTTCACATATCTCCATACTATGACTTCACACACCTCCATCTACGACTTCACAAACCTCCATTCTGAGGTCACACACCTCCATTCTGTGACTTCACACACCTCCATTCTGACTTCACACACCTCCATTGAATGACTTCACACACCTCCATTCTGTGACTTCACACACCTCCATTCTATGGCTTCACAGACCTCGAATCTGTGACTTCACTCACCTCCACTCTATGACTTCACATTTCTCCATTCTATGACTTCCCACACCTAAGTTCTATGACTTCACCCACCTACATTCTATGACTTCACACCTCCATTCTGACTTCACACACCTCCATTCTATGACTTCACACACCTCCATTCTGACTTCACCCACCTCCATTCTGTGACTTCACACACCTCCATTCTATGATTTCACACACCTCCATTCTGTGACTTCACACACCTCCATTCTTTGACTTCACACACCTCCATTCTGTGACTTCACACACCTCCATTCTGAGTTCACAAACCTCCATTCTGTGACTTCTCACACCTCGATTCTGTGACTTCCCACACCTCCATTCTGTGACTTCACACACCTCCATTCTATGACTTCACACACCTCTATTCTGACTTCCCACACCTCCATTCTATGACTTCGTACATCTCCATTCTGACTTCACACACCTCCATTCTATGACTTCGCACACCTCTCTTCTGATTTCACACATCTCCATTCTGTGACTTCACTCACCTCCATTCAATGACTTCACACACCTACATTCTTTGACTTCACACACCTCCAACCTGATATCACACACCTCCATTCTATGATTTCACAGACCTCGAATCTATGACTTCACTCACCTGCACTCTATGACTTCCCACACCTCCTTTCTATGACTTCACCCACCTCCAATATATGACTACACACCTCCATTCTGACTTCACACACCTCCATTCTGTGACTTCACACACCTCCATTCTATGACTTCACACACCTCCCTTCTATGACTTCACACACCTTCATTCTTACTTCAGAAACATCCATTATATGACTTCACACACCTCCATTCTGTGACTTCACACACCTCCATTCTATGACTTCACACACCTCCCTTCTATGACTTCACACACCTTCATTCTTACTTCAGAAACATGCATTATATGACTTCACACACCTCCATTTTGTGACTTCACAAACCTCCATTCTGTGACTTCACACACCTCCATTCTGGCTTCACACACTTCCATTCTATGACTTCACACACTTCCATTCTATGACTTCACACACCTCCATTCTCTGACTTCACACACCTCCATTCTGAGTTCACACACCTCCATTCTGTGACTTCACAAACCTCCATTCTGTGACTTCACACACTTCCATTCTATGACTTCACACACCTTCATTCTATGATTTCACACACCTCCATTCTGTGACTTCACAAACCTCCATTCTATGACCTCACACACCCTCATTCTATGATTTCACACACCTCCATTCTATGACTTCACACATCAATTTTGACTTCACACACCTCCAATATATGACTTCAAACACCTCAATTCTGTGACTTCACACACCTCCATTCTATGACTTCAAACCGTCCATTCTGTGACTTCACACACCTCCATTCTATGACTTCACTCACCTCCATTCTGAGTTCACACACCTCTATTCTGTGATTTCACACACCATCCATTCTGTGACTTCACACACCTCCATTCTGTGACTTCACACACTTCCATTCTATGACTTCACAAACCTTCATTCTATGTTTTCACACACCTCCATTCTGTGACTTCACAAACCTCCATTCTATGACCTCACACACCCTCATTCTATGATTTCACACACCTCCATTCTATGACTTCACACGTCCATTTTGACTTCACACACCTCCAATATATGACTTCAAACACCTCAATTCTGTGACTTCACACACCTCCATTCTATGACTTCAAACCGTCCATTCTGTGACTTCACAAACCTCCATTCTATGACTTCACACACTTCATTCTATGACTTCACACACCTCCATTCTGTGACTTTACACACCTCCAGTCTGAGTTCACACACCTCAATTCTGGGACTTCACAGACCTCCAATCTGTGACTTCCCACACCTCCATTCTGTGACTTCAAACACCTCCATTCTATTACTTCACACACCTCCATTCTATGACTTCACACACGTCCATTCTGTGACTTCACACACCTCCATTCTATGACTTCACACACCTCCATTGTGACTACACACACTACCATTCTATGAGTTCACACACCTCCATTCTGACTCCACACACCTCCATTCTATGACTACACACACATCCATTCTATGACTTCACACACCTCCTTTCTATGACTTCACCAATCTCCATTCTATGACTTCACACCTCCATTCTGACTTCACACACCTCCATTCTGTGACTTCACACACCTCCATTCTATGCCTTCACACACCTCCACTCGTTGACTTCACACACCTCCATTCTGTGACTTCACACACCTCCATTCTATGCCTTCACACACCTCCATTCTTTGACTTCACACACCTCCATTCTGTGACTTCACACACCTCCATTCTATGCCTTCACACACCTCCATTCTTTGACTTCACACACCTCCATTCTGTGACTTCACACACCTCTATTCTCAGTTCACACACCTCCATTCTGTGACTTCTCACACCTCGATTCTGTGACTTCACCCACCTACAATCTGTGACTTCACACACTTCCATTCTATGACTTCACACACCTCTATTCTATGACTTCACACACCTCCATTCTGTGACTTCACACACCTCCATTCTATGACCGCACACACCCTCATTCTGTGATTTCACACGCCTCCATTCTATCACTTCACACATCCATTTTGATTTCACACACCTCCAATATTTGACTTCAAACACCTCAGTTCTGTGACTTCACACACCTCCATTCTATGACTTCACACACTTCCATTCTATGACTTCACACACCTCCATTCTGTGACTTTACACACCTCCATTCTGGGTTCACACACCTCCGTTCTGTGACTTCACACTCCTTCAATCTGTGACTTCCCACACCTCCATTTTGCGACTTCACACTCCTCCATTCTAGGTCTTCACACGCCTTCATTCTTACTTCACAAACACCCATTCTATGACTTCACACACCTCCATTCTATGACTTCCCACTCCTCCATTCTGTGACTTCACACACCTCCATTCTATGACTTCACACACCTCCATTGTGACTACACACACCTCCATTCTATGAGTTCACACACCGCCATTCTGACTTCACACACCTCCATTCTCTGACTTCACACACCTGCATTCTGAATTCACACAGCTCAATTCTGTGACTTCACAAAATTCCATTCTGACTTCACACACCTCCATTGTATGAATTCACACACCTCCATTCTGTGACTTCACACACTTCCATTGTGACGTCACACACCTCCATTCTATGAGTTCACACACCTCCATTCTATGACTTCACACACCTCCATTCTGACATCACACACCTCCATTCTATCACTTTAAACCCGTCAATTCAGTGACTTCACACCACCATTCTACGACTTCATACACCTCCATTCTATGACTTCACCCACCTCCATTCTATGACTTCACAAACCTCCATTTTCCGACTTCACACCCCTCTAATTTGATTTCTCATACCTCCATTCTATGAGTTCTTAAACCTCCCTTCGGTGACTTCATAATACTCCATTCTATGACTTCACACATCTACATTCTATGACTTCACACACCTCAATTCTGACTCACACAACTCCATTCTGTGACTTCACAAAACTCCATTCTATGATTTCACATATCTCCATACTATGACTTCACACACCTCCATCTATGATTGCACACACCTCCATTCTGAGTTCACACACCTCAATTCTGTGACTTCACACATCTCCATTCTGACTTCACACATCTCCATTGTATGACTTCACACACCTCCATTCTGTGACTTCACACACCTCCATTCAATGACTTCACACACCTACATTCTTTGACTTCACACACCTCCAATCTGACATCACACACCTCCATTCTATGATTTCACAGACCTCGAATCTGTGACATCACTCACCTGCACTCTATGACTTCACACTCCTCCATTCTATGACTTACCACACCTCCTTTCTATGAATTCACCCACCTCCAATCTATGACTACACACCTCCGTTCTGACTTCACACACCTCCATTCTGTGACTTCACACACCTCCATTCTATAACTTCACACACCTCCATTCTATGAATTCACACACCTTCATTCTTCCTTCAGAAATATCCATTCTATGACTTCACACACCTCCATTCTATGACTTCACAAACCTCCATTCTGTGACTTCACACACCTCCATTCTGTCTTCACACACTTCCATTCTATGACTTCACACACTTCCATTCTATGACTTAACACACCTCCATTCTCTGACTTCACACACCTCCATTCTGAGTTCACACACCTCCATTCTGTGACTTCACAAACCTCCATTCTGTGACTTCACACACTTCCATTCTATGACTTCACACACCTTCATTCTATGATTTCACACACCTCCATTCTGTGACTTCACAAACCTCCATTCTATGACGTCACACACCCTCATTCTATGATTTCACACACCTCCATTCTATGACTTCACACATCCATTTTGACTTCACACACCTCCAATATATGACTTCAAACACCTCAATTCTGTGACTTCACACACCTCCATTCTATGTCTTCAAACCGTCCATTCTGTGACTTCACACACCTCCATTCTATGACTTCACACACTTCATTCTATGACTTCACACACCTCCATTCTGTGACTTTACACACCTCCATTCTGGGTTCACACACCTCCATTCTGTGACTTCACACTCCTGCAATCTGTGACTTCCCACACCTCCATTCTGTGACTTCACAAACCTCCATTCTGTGACTTCACACACTTCCATTGTATGACTTCACACACCTTCATTCTATGATTTCACACACCTCCATTCTGTGACTTCACAAACCTCCATTCTATGACCTCACACACCCTCATTCTATGATTTCACACACCTCCATTCTATGACTTCACACATCCAATTTGACTTCACACACCTCCAATATATGACTTCAAACACCTCAATTCTGTGACTTCACACACCTCCTTTCTATGTCTTCAAACCGTCCATTCTGTGACTTCACACACCTCCATTCTATGACTTCACACACTTCATTCTATGACTTCACAAACCTCCATTCTGTGACTTTACACACCTCCATTCTGAGTTCGCACACCTCAATTCTTGGACTTCACAGACCTCCAATCTGTGACTTCCCACACCTCCATTCTGTGACTTCACAAAACTCAATTCTGTGACTTCACACACCTCCATTCTATGACTTCAAACCGTCCATTCTGTGACTTCACACACCTCCATTCTATGCCTTCACTCACCTCCATTCTGAGTTCACACACCTCTATTCTGTGATTTCACACACCTTCCATTCTGTGACTTCACACACCTCCATTCTGTCTTCACACACTTCCATTCTATGACTTCACAAACCTTCATTCTATGATTTCACACACCTCCATTCTGTGACTTCACAAACCTCCATTCTGTGACTTCACACACTTCCATTCTATGACTTCACACACCTTCATTCTATGATTTCACACACCTCCATTCTGTGACTTCACAAACCTCCATTCTATGACCTCACACACCCTCATTCTATGATTTCACACACCTCAATTCTATGACTTCACACATCAATTTTGACTTCACACACCTCCAATATATGACTTCAAACACCTCAATTCTGTGACTTCACACACCTCCATTCTATGACTTCAAACCGACCATTCTGTGACTTCACACACCTCCATTCTATGAATTCACTCACCTACATTCTGAGTTCACACACCTCTATTCTGTGATTTCACACACCTTCCATTCTGTGACTTCACACACCTCCATTCTGTGGCTTTGCACACCTCCATTCTGAGTTCACACACCTCAATTCTGGGACTTCACAGACCTCCAATCTGTGACTTCCCACACCTCCATTCTGTGACTTCACACACCTCCATTCTATGACTTCACACACGTCCATTCTGTGACTTCACACACCTCCATTCTATGACTTCACACACCTCCATTGTGACTACACACACTACAATTCTATGAGTTCACACACCTCCATTCTGACTTCACACACCTCCATTCTATGACTACACACACATCCATTCTATGACTTCACACCTCCTTTCTATGACTTTACCCAACTCCATTCTATGACTTCACACCTCCATTCTGACTTCACACACCTCCATTCTGTGTCTTCACACACCTCCATTATATGACTTCACACACCTCCATTCTATGACTTCACACACCTCCATTCTATGCCTTCACACACCTCCATTCTTTGACTTCAAACACCTCCATTCTGTGACTTCACACACCTCCATTCTGAGTTCACACACCTCCATTCTGTGACTTCTCACACCTCGATTCTGTGACTTCACACACCTCCAATCTGTGACTTCACACACTTCCATTCTATGACTTCACCCACCTCCATTCTATGACTTCACACACCTCCATTCTGTGACTTCACACACCTCCATTCTATGACCTCACACACCCTCATTCTGTGATTTCACACGCCTCCATTCTATGACTTCACACATCCATTTTGATTTCACACACCTCCAATATTTGTCTTCAAACACCTCAGTTCTGTGACTTCACACACCTGCATTCTATGACTTCATACCGTCCATTCTGTGACTTCACACACCTCCATTCTATGACTTCACACACTTCCATTCTGTGACTTTACACACCTCCATCCTGACTTCACACACCTCCATTCTGTGTCTTCACACACCTCCACTATATGACTTCACACATCTCCATTCTATGACTTCACACACCTCCATTCTATGCCTTCACACACCTCCATTCTTTGACTTCAAACACCTCCATTCTGTGACTTTACACACCTCCATTCTGGGTTCACACACCTCCATTCTGTGACTTCACACACCTCCATTCTATGACTTCACACACTTCCATTCTATGACTTCACACACCTTCATTCTATGATTTCACACACCTCCATTCTGTGACTTCACAAACCTCCATTCTATGACCTCACACACCCTCATTCTATGATTTCACACACCTCCATTCTATGACTTCACACATCAATTTTGACTTCACACACCTCCAATATATGACTTCAAACACCTCAATTCTGTGACTTCACACACCTCCATTCTATGACTTCAAACCGTCCATTCTGTGACTTCACACACCTCCATTCTATGACTTCACTCACCTCCATTCTGAGTTCACACACCTCTATTCTGTGATTTCACACACCATCCATTCTGTGACTTCACACACCTCCATTCTGTGACTTCACACACTTCCATTCTATGACTTCACAAACCTTCATTCTATGTTTTCACACACCTCCATTCTGTGACTTCACAAACCTCCATTCTATGACCTCACACACCCTCATTCTATGATTTCACACACCTCCATTCTATGACTTCACACGTCCATTTTGACTTCACACACCTCCAATATATGACTTCAAACACCTCAATTCTG